>JASSUY010028317.1:35155-45867 GCA_032466535.1 Forpus xanthops | reverse complement strand
GAATCAAGACAGGAGCTTTCTTGACTTAGAGACTAGAATTAATTGAAGGGGAGCATGAGGAGCTAGAAATTAAGGGCAGAGCGCTGGACACAAAGAATGGTTGATCTGGACAAGGAATGCTGAGCAGACCTGACAGAAAAAGGGTCTGATCTTAAAGGGGCCCCTTCTTAAAGCAACTGAAATGACATTAATGAAAACTTGTTAACCTGTATCAAAATGGGACTGGAGGACGTGACACTGAAGCAAAAAAGTTGTTTCCTAGACTTGTACCCTGCACAGGTGTAAATGACCATGGAATAGCACAGAGCAGTGAGGAACTAACTCAGAAAGGTCATCAACAGATCAGAAGAACATGTCATTTCCTGTTCAAGAGAATTATGTCAATGTGTTTTTGTTGCTAGTGTTGGTAAAAGAAGTGAGTTTTTTTCTTGATCTACATTTTGCCCAAACACTTTTTTCCTTTTCTGCTTTCTTGCTTTGACTTTGGTCCAGTGTTTGTATTCTGCTGGAAGTCTGTAGAAACCTTGATGAAAGAGGTTTCTCCTCTCTGTATGCACCCTTATATGCACGCACAGAGATTGCCATACGGACACACCCTAGGACACAATAGTTTTACGCACAGGATGCTCTGCCTGAAGAGGGCAGGTCACACAGCCGGGACTTGGCAGCATCAACTTCAGGGGATGTTTTAAGGAATAAGTTAGTTGCTATCAGTCAAAGTCAAGTATCCTGGAGAAGGAAACCATAGTCCCTAGTTTTGCATCAGGAAGGAATCTCCCATCCTGAGGAAGAAAGATTAGCTTAACTGTGTGTGCAATTGCTTAGGAACAACTTCCCAAATTACAATGCATGAAAAGATCCCAATTTAGTACATTATAGGAGTAAGAGGACAGGGCTCCATACAGATTAAAGTTCACATTCAATATTGTTATTAGGTAGTATTATTAAGTAGTCTTTTTTAGAGACCCCCCCTGCCCTATTTTACATGAATCAAAAGCACAGCGATGTTAAAATACATTAAGCAGAAATTCAAATAATAGAGGACATATGTACATATGTCTCAGAAATAATAATATATAATGACAACATGTGATTAAACATGAAAGGGTTCTACTTTTGTAGATCTGGCAACTGAGTACATTTTCATAATATCTTCATTGGATAAACACATATACAACACATGCGTAATGACAAACGATATATACAAGAAAATTTGATGACACTTTCATTCTTGCAATAGTGGGTGATTTTGCTAGATAAGAATCAGGTACCCAACCATGGTGAACATTAAAAATCTTATTAAATTGAAAAATCTCGGGAAAACTGACCTGGAAAAAATCAAAAAGAAGATAACAGAAGCAGTGGATAATATGGAGTTAATTTCAATGCATAAGGAAATTCCTTCTTATCAAAAATAGAAACTGCACTGTGAAAGAGGACACAATACTTCTCCATATTTTAGTCCAGAGTCTTATCTTTGTGAGAATAATGATTAAACTGTGTTTCTTCACTGCCAATTTCTCTTCATTCAAAGACGATTATCTATTTAGGCTAGCTTGAAATTAACTGACTGAAGAAAAAATAAAGGCTTAAACTGTACCCTATTTGCAACCTATGCAGCAGGACTTCCATCTACGTACCCTCCCTTCTTGTGAGGTGTGATTATTCAAAGAAGAACTGGAAGTTTTCAGTCTAATGTGAATAGGTGCACAGCATCAATAAAAGGGTGAGGACATTTCCTAACTAGCCCTCCTTCGGGTTTTGTTGGTTTGTTTTTTATTTCTAGTCAAGCCCTGTTTTCAGCAAAGGTCCTGCCTGCCTGAGTTAAAGGATATCTGCCTGTCTAGAGAGGTCACTGCTGTTCCATTACAGGCAGATTGGCAATGCCTGACATAATCAGGTACAACCATGCACGCATGGTACCAAGAGAGCTATTGTACATATGGCCAGGCCTGGAGGCAGACAAGCTCTTTGGTGAAACTTTTCAGGAAAGAGCTCACTGCCTATAGTCAAAGATTTCACTTTGCTATTAGCTCCTGGAAAAGCAAAAAACAGCACAAATGATGGATATATAAACCTGTGTGCATTTTATGAAGAACCAGCATCCTTATTTCAACATCCAGTTTTCAGGTTCCTGGTATTATCCTTCAGGGGAATGAGCACTGGCCACAGAAGCAGGGAAGCAGGCCACAGCTTACTCTGATCCCAGAGTGATTATTACAGTACAAAGGGTCAGCACAGCCCTCCTCAGGTTTCAGTATGTTGTCTGTAAATCATGAATGATAATAATATTGTGTCCTTCTTCCCATGCTTTCCTGTACAGCCTATACAGGTAGTAACCTGTGCCAAGCAGTCACCAACACATATTTTTGGACAAATCAACATAAAGGGTCCCTGATCTTGGTCACAACTGTCTTAACATTATTAAAAATATTAAATTTGTAAAGATGCTCCCTTGGGTCCCTTCAGATAAACAGTATGAAAGTAACTCCTAAAGATTTTCAAGGTCAGGAATATTCTCTCCTTCCTCTGTATAAATGAAGTATTTTTCAATGTTAGTTCAAAGTCTGTAATATAGTCCCTCATTACAGAAATTGTCTTTATTTTTCTTGTTTTATTAGAGAATGTTAAGGCAAGCATTTTAAGATGGAAGGTATATACCTCATGCTTGTAACAGAGCCAATGGCTATTAGGGATGGCTGATGAAAGAAGCCTTAGTTCTCAATGATAAATGGCTCAAAGTCTGACTTAAGGCAAAGGCAATTCCAAAGGAATCTTTCATGTCATGGAAGAGGAAGTGAATTTGCGAGTGGACATTAGGATTGTTACTGGATGCTCTTTTCAACCAATGGTACAGGAAATTCATTAATTTTTTTTTTTGTCTGTACTCAGCATGCTAAATCAGCTGAATTTGATAGGAAATAGATTCATGGGAGTTTAGCTCAAAATATTAAAGGAAAACTGAAAAAGGAAGTATTGCTACTATGGACAATGCTGTCACAGTATGCAGCTGTGATGACTGTGTAAAAGTAAAAGGAGAAAAACAAATGCAGCAGCCAAACACTGCAATTATATTTCATGCAGTCATTGAAAATGTGCTTTCTGTTACATTACCTTTGGAAGGAATGCTTATTTTACATTTAAAAAGAGTCAGAAATTGGATTTAAACTAGCCTGTAAATTCATATGGAAGGAGGGAACAGTATAAAGGTGATGATGACACTGCAAGTTGTAAGAAATTAAAAAACCAGTTCCTATCATAAAAAGAAAAAATTCTGAATCTATACTGTGATGGAACAGAAATCCCTTGGAGAGATGAACGAGAAGCAGTAGAAAAGGGCTTATCTCAGAGACTGTTTCTTATGATTTCATGCATCATTCATTTTCTCAAGAGAAATAGGTAGGAGATACAGTCCTTTCTGTGAATAACTATACAGATAGTTAGCTTCTCTTCCTTGCATAGCTGTTTTTACCTTGATAAAGTGTGTCCAGATCTGCAGAAGGCAAAGAATGTGAGATCATTGCTCACGCTAAAGGGAGCATTTTATATGTGCTGTAAAAAGACCCAAAGTAAAGCAAGAGACAATGAGGTTCTTGCCATGAAAACTTCACTTTAAGTAGCAAAAATTCTTGTAAACGTAATTTCAATGGAGCAGAATAAAAAGTTGCAAAAATATTATTTATCCTGCTGTTGGTCTTGGTTTCTCAGAGCTGCTCCTTCCATAAGAGAAAAAAGAACCTATTCCACCAAATTCATCATCGACTGTAAGCACCTAGGTTATCAGCTTTCTTAAAAGCACCTTCCAAAAAGACAAGTTAGAAGTGTATTTACTCTTTTCAAGGAAGCATCGTTTACTTGAGTCATTTCAATGCTGGTCTCCCCTGGTTGAACAGTTCCTGTCCTGGCATAAAGCAGAGACACTTGCAGCCTCCTCCATCTCCTCACTGGTAACTGCAGACAGGGATGTCAGGGGAAGAAGGGACCCACACGAGTGGACCCCCATGGCCTGACTGGAGGGAGGCCAGGCCAGGACCAGGCAGAGGGAAGGGGCCTCAATGGGCCAGAAGAAGGTGGAGGTGAGGAGGCCCTCCATAGCTGCCATCTTCTACTGCTGGGCCTCAGAGCTTGCAGAGTTCCTGTCACTGCCAGGGCAGGGAGGGGTAGGGGTCTCTGGGTGCTCCTAGAAAAGGCTCACATGGATCCCTAGTCAGTCATTCTGGCCTTAGCACAAGACTCCAGTAAAGATTTCTAAGAGGCCTGTTTAATTTGGTGTCCTGGGTTCACCTGTAACAGTTATTTTTCTCCATCCTAGTAGCTGGCACAGGGCTGTGATTCAGCTTCAGTCTGAGAACAATACTTATAACACACTAATGGTTTAGTTGTTGTGTGGTAGCACTTACCCTAATTGGGGACTTTTCAGTCTCATGCTCTGTCAAAAAGGAGAGGAGGAGCCCAGGAAGGTGTGAGAAAGCAGAGACAGGACACCTGACGCACACTAACCAAAGAGATATTCTATACCACAGCACATCGTGCTCACTATATAAACTGGGGGAGTTACCTGGAAGGGCAAATCACTGCTTGGGTCAGGCTGGGCGTTGGTACATGGTGAGAAATTGCATCATGTATCAATCACTTGTATTTATTTTTGGATTTCCCCTTTCCCCTTTAGGTTTATATACTGTCCCCTTGTTACTTCTTATTATTAGTATGTTTATGTGTACGTTTATGTTGTACTTTAGCTATTGGACTGTTCTTATCTCAACCCACGGGGTGTACGTTCTTTTGATTCCCTTCCCCATCCTGCCTGGAGGAGTATGAGAGAGTGGCTACGTGATGCTGAGTTACAGGCTGGGCTTAAACCGTGACACTTGGAAAGGTCTCACTAACTGGAACTATTTCCAGCCCCAAAAGAGCTCTTCCCAGAAAGTAACGTATGCCTCAGTATATAAAAGATCACTTATTTTTTATCCCTCCTTCCCAAAGCCCCCCACCACATGTCAGCTGTCATGAAAATGAAAGACCTTAAAATGTTTGTTTCTGTCTGAAGCTTACTGTTCACACTTGACAAGTTAAATGAAGACTCAGTAGAAGGAAAGCTTTGATATAGCCAGTGGGAAGGTGCTATTATCAGCACCTCCCCATTACTCAGTAGAGTGTTGGTAGATACACTGTGTCTCAATGTTAAAGAAAGCATCTGCAAAAGGATTATTTCTCAGCAGTGCATCTTACACCCCACTCCCTCTTCAGAACTTGTACCTGCCCTAAAATCAGCTGTGATGTTTTAGGAGTGTGTGCAGAGTACTGTCATCTGCCATTAGCCCTGTAGTGGAGCAAAGAAGTAATTTCTACTCCTACATACTCACCTGGTTGGTATTTATTAGAAAAAATGAACTAGCAAACAACCCCCTAAAGAACTGTATGATAATATAGATCAGAAGATCAGAGAGGACTTTTGGAGGTTCATCTACCCACTGAAATCAGGGCCAACTTAGATAAGGTTGCTCAGGGAATTGTCCACATGATTTCTGAATATCTTCATAGGGTACATTGGATGAAACAAAGAAATAAAGTTGAAAAAAAGACAGTAGTAGAAAATAATATTTTGTTTGGTTCATAGTCAGATAGTGCTTCAGTTTTAGTATGCTCTTTGACCAGCTCCATAGATATTTTTTTTTGGCTGCAGATGAAAATATTTAAGTATTCAGCCCACTACTATTATGCACTGTTTGTCTAAAATCAGCATGCTGTGTACCCCAGTATGTCTGCATCTTCTATAACCAATTCTGTTTTATCATCTTTGCTGTGTTTGATGCTGATATTTAGCTAGCATTTTCATGAGGGATAAAGAAAAGAAAAAAATGCAATGTCCATCTGGACTACCTCCTTCAAGTAGCTCATTGTTAGAAGAGACAATGGGTAACAAACCTTGGTCAAGACTGTCACTGATGAAAATGAGAAGCATTTTGAAGTATTTCAATCTGGTTTCTTCGGAAAGCAGCCTAGAGAAATGCAGCCACAAGTGTCCCAAACAAATGAAGGCTAAATATTTTCTGCAAATTCAACTGATTTATGAGTACATCAGTGAATTTTTAATGTTGTTAAAGATTCCATATAAGTAATTCAGTAAATCAGAACAACAAAATATTTCAAGTGGGAACATTTTGGCTCAGGAATGAGGTTTTGACAAGATTAAGAAGATTAAATTTTTGTCTTTCACTTCAGCAGACACTATATTTTGCTCAAAACTAAAATACATTCCATTTGGACAATGTCTAAGCAGTTATATTTAATAACAATAAAATAGTTCTTTGTCAGATTTCTTATAATAAAATACATTATTGTTATCCTTCAACACTACAAATCTGCTAACTTAAAGTAGCTGCAAGAATAAATTTTATAGGTTGTTGTATTTTTTTTGGAGCCAATTCTGTCTGATAACATGATCTTTTCCAGCTAATCATCTAATGACAATTGCCGTGTAGATCTAGCACATCCTGGTAAGGCGTATTACTCAGACAACCCCATCCTTTCTGTGACAATTAGATATAGACCAAAGCAGCAACAGACATCCCAACTTCATCAGGCTCTATGAAAGCTGATTTCTGCATCTGCAATTTGTCCTTACTATAGTGAAAAGTAAGACATATTCTCTGTGTTCAACCTGTTACCAAATGTTGCTCAACTAGAATGAAATGCTTGCCTGAGCAGAGAGCATAAACAAAAAGGCATCCTTCCTGAGTTGCACTTACTCCTCACATAAAATTCTGTAGGATATAGGTGGCACATGGACCTTGTGACCAGCAATGAACTGTATTGCAAAAGTAGCTGAAAAGGGCCAGACTTTTCAGAGAAAAAAATCTCCATGACTACTTTTCCTTTTGTGGAGTTTTTTTTGTATTTTTTTTTTTTTTAGACTTTATTTTAATGCTATTTTGTTCCCTGCTGCTTTCACCAAGGAAACGAGACCTATATAACCACTCTGTCTTTTTGCTTGCCTGGCATCCGCTGACTCTCCACTGGCAGCTCTGAACTCATTAGCCAATTTCTATCAAGCAGTCAGGCATTTCAGAGTTACCAGACATAAATTACAAGTTTCCAGAAAGTCAGGGACTCGGTTTTCTCATTTTGTGCTTGGTTGTTCACTCCTCTTTTTGCTTCTTTCTCATTTTCTTGCACTTACAATTAGCAAAGCATCCAGTTAACATACTTAATAGGACGAGTCAGCAAATGCAGATACCTGTAAATTAAGTGTTAGCCTTCCTGTTGTTTTGGCAAGTAAACAGGCAGGAGAGTCCTAGCTGGGTGTAATGTGATTTACATCAGGAAAAGGCACAGTAGGACCTCTCTGCAGTGAAGAGCAGCTTCAGTGATTCAGAATGAACAAGTGAAGATTGAATGAGGAAATTTTCACGTTAAAGTGCTGCATCTCCTACAGGAATTGACTACGCTGTAATATGTATTCAGAAAACAGGTTCTTGTTATTGTGTGGGGATTTGGGGCCTTTCTACAGGATCTGTTGTAATAACAATAGTGATCTGTGACAGCAGAGTTATGGTATTGGCCTCAGGATGGATCCTACTTTCTGTCCCTCTCTGAGCATGCTGACCTACAGGCTGCTCCCAAATTGCAGCTGGGACAAATATTTCCAGTGCTGGGCTGCTGCCAGACACTGTCCCCGTATGTTCAATAGCCATCAGACAATAAAAAAAAATGAATGAGTCACAGCAGCAGCAGCATTGCCATCCGTAAATGGTTGAAGGGCATTTTGGTGATGATGCAGTTTTTGCTCTGCATTCTCAACTGTAAAGAATAGGCAATGAATCCACCTTAATGCTTGCTTGTGTGTTTTCACTCCTTGTGGTCCGTCATGCCTTAATGTTCCAGAGCAGAAGTGAAACTAAGCTAAGCTAAACTCTGAATTCCTCATGAGTCTTATGAACCAGCACATGATTTTGCAGAAAAAAAATACATATGTGATTAGACTGTATTTTTGTGATAAGGATAAACAATCTTCTTCATATCAGCTGTATCAAAAAAGACAGTAGATCTCACTGGTTCAGCTGAATGTTTCACTATGCATCAACAAACCCATACTGGTGATGAATACTGATTGTGTAAAGCCTACAAGAATTAATATACTGGATGATTCTCCTTGTACCTTAACTAACACTGCAAAAAATATTTCTGTACCTCACCTACCCTAAAGCGCTTTTCTGAAGCACTTAGTTTTTTTCTTCTTCATCTATACATTTTTACTGTGCTTTACACCTTTGACAACTCAGTTCGTCACAAATCCGAAATGTAAAATAATATTGATCTTTTTCAGCAAGTGATGGTTTTGGAAATTCAATTAATTCATAACTGCCCTAAAAGGACAAACATATAGGACCTTATAGCCATCCAAACCAAAAGATGGCAGATACGCAAAGAGTTGGACGTTGATTGCGCCTGATAGATGAGTACACCACCATGTATTTCTTTCACCGTATGAGAACTGTATGAAGAGTAGGTTGGACAGACTATAGTAAGACAAGGAGATCTAGTCCACAAGAATGGGAAAGCTCTAACACATGTAAAAGACAGGTGGAAATTCTGACCCTATGGTATTTAGTAACTCTAAAAATATCCCCGAGTACAACAGCAGAGCTTCCTTTCTCTTAAAGAAAAGGTTTTAAGTTGCTCAGGTAAAAAGAACTATAATGATGCTTTCCTAATCAGAGATAAATATCAGCTACTTCTGATCTGCTACTTTGTCAGCTAAGTAATGATTCATTTTCTGCATTGTTCTCAGTATGTGAAGGACAACAGGAGAGCAAACCTTACCCACAGGCTCCTGTTACACTCAGACATTTCCTTCAATCAGAGGCAGGCATTATGAAACACAATTGGTGCATTCATAAATTAAAAGCAGAAGCATGCTCAGCAATTGCAAAGGTTGTTTATATACCTGATTGTCCTGGAGTATTTCAAGGCTGTATGGCCTTGATTGGCTAAGACAGGAGAGCGTTATAGTAAGTAGGTCTACAGATCCGTTTAGTTTCTTCTCCCTCTATTTGTACATGTATTCTACAACTTTTGCAAGATAGGCAGGATCATCCTTTTAATTTGTGCTTCACCTGCTCTCAAATGGGCTGTCAGCTACTCCCCACTGCTAGTGCATATATACCACCCAGCTCACACTCATTCAACTCAGAAAAAGAAACAATTCAGTGTCTTTGTTTGGGAACAGGGGAACTGGAGGGCCTGCCACTGCTCTTCACTTTGATGCTTGCAAGAATCAAGAAGAGATTTATTGGGCAGCTGCTATGAGACAAGTTACTTATGGAGATACGCTACCCATAAAATGCCTTTATGCAGCACTTCTGGCATTGGAATAGGAGCTTAGATTTAGGGTTGAAATCCAAGGCAAAAGTCTCCATTGCATAAGAAAGAAGCAGTAGATATTCCTTGTGGGAATTCTTAAAAAGCTGTCCTTATCAGGTTCTTATCTATCCTATGACTGCTTCTTCTACATGACATAAGCTAAACCTGTTAGGACTATCTAGTATTTTCTGGTAAATGCTGAGAGTTTAAACAATACTTTAACATGTGTTAGACGGTTTGGTTCCACAATTTCTCACCTAGGTCGCTGTCTGGCAAACGGTGTCCTTGACTGATAATCTTCCTACCTGGGAAGAAGAGAGCCTTCATAGACCTACCTGATCCTTTCATCTTTTGCTTTTGAAATCAAGACAGATGTCATGTTACCTCCTGAATTACAGTATTTGAGTTCAGGTTTCCTACTATTTTGCTTCAGTTAAACTGTCTGCACTGAGAACTACATATTATACAGATTTTAGTAATCTAGTATGTGCACTGTCATTCTCCTGTCATATTACATTATATCCTCTGTATAAGATGAATTTGTACTGCGTTGTTATCTATTTCAGAGATTCACTGCAAACTGAGCATAATGCTGAATTCTGTCCTGCAAAAGTATGGAGTGTTTAAAACTGTGACTTTAAGCTCTTGCCTATGCTGATTGAAACTGTCTTGTAAATGAATAGACAAATTTAAAAAAGCACAATAATTTTTGAGCCACTGTGTAACTGATTGTATACCACCAATCAGAATATTGTAGTACTGGCTAGAAAATGAGTTATGATTATTTACATGTAAACAACCATTTATTTTCAATTAGAACAGCAAATAATTATTCGGATAACCAATAGTGAGATCAAGTAAGTTTCCAACCCAATAGCTTTTGTTTTTACCTGAGAAGAAACACAGAATAATTTTGGTAATGCATGATGTGTCTAGTGAAATAATATCCCTGTTTCCGGCTTACAATGAGGCTTTGCAATTAAATAGCTTCAGAGGAAGACATTAGAAGAAAAAAGTAGCCAACACAGTTCCACATTCATTTACTTTGGGAAGGCCCAGAATAGTCAAACAGCAAGTAATGGCTTTATCCTGAGAAGCTGTGAGTAGTCTTCCAAATGAAGACAGGCTGAGAAAGTTGTGGCTGTTCAGCCTGGAGAAGAGAAGGCTGTGTGGAGATCTCATAGCAGCTTTCCAGTATCTGAAGGGGGCCTGTAAAGATGAAAGGGAGGGACTCTTCATTAGGGACTGTAGTGAGAGGACAAGGGGTAATGGGTTCAAAATTAAACAGGGGAAGTTTAAATTGGATATAAGGAAGAAGTTCTTTACTGTGAGGGTGATGATGCACTGGA
>JASSUY010028316.1:41430-71417 GCA_032466535.1 Forpus xanthops | reverse complement strand
AAACAGGGGAAGTTTAGATTGGATCTGAGGAAGAAATTCTTTACTGTAAGGGTGGTGAGGCATTGGAATGGGTTGCCAGGGAAGTTGTGAGTGCTCCATCCCTCGCGGTGTTCAAGGCTGGGTTGGATATAGCCTTGAGTGGCATGGTTTAGTGTGAGGTGTCCCTTCCCATGGCAGGGGGGTTGGAACTAGATGATCTTAAGGTCTTTTCCAATCCTAACTATTCTATGATTTCCTCTGTGCGTGTTTTAGCAGTGCTAAAGTCACACGCAGATATGATTTTGAGCAATCCCTGATGGTGTTATTGCAGCTACAAGCAGCAGACTATGAAATAAGCTGTTTATTAAGACTTGTTCCTTTAATTGCAAAGGAACCCAAATGTTGTTTAATTGAATGCAAAGCTACTACAGTGTTCTTCAAGGACTCCAGAAGGCTATTTGGGATCCTTTGGTTTTTGTTTTGTGAGAAGGAGCTTATCCTTTTTTGTGTCTTCCCCCCTCCCAAGTATTTTGCTTGTGCTAGAACATGCTTTGAATATTATTTACCTCAAGAAGAGGGGAAAAAAATGTAGTCCAAGTGCCACCTGTGCTGTCTGCCTCATCATCAGTTTATCTGTTGTATATTTTACCAGATGCTGTTGGATCTCCCTGGCATTTTAGCACTTGTCTTCCTTGCTGGAGCAATTTGCAATGCAGGAGGGATCAAGTCAGCTTTCTTCATTCACTGATCTTTGAGTGCCTTCATTTTGCATTTCCCTTAGAGCATCATTAAACTCTTAAAACTAGCAGTGCTCTGTTAATTTCATTAATCCACTGACATATCCAGAAACTGTACTTTCTATTTTCTATTTTATGATTCAGTTTATAAAAAGATAAATGCTCTGTGCTCTCAGGTGACTTTTGAGACAGGAGATTTTGTAGAATTTCCACAATCCCAGCAAGTGCTTTGTCTGGGGGTTTAATAGGAGCTGTTAAACTACACAGCAGGTTATACCTTTTAGCATCTATTACACTCAGTAAAACCGGCACATTTTTCCCATCAGTTACACTCTCCATGATTATACACTGCTCCAGCCTCACTATAGGTGGGCCAGGCCTCCACTGAGCAATTAAACCAGTCATTTTCCCACCAAGAGCCAGCCATTTTAATGCTTTTCAAAACACAGGCATGCCCATGCTCACATGCGTGTGCACACACACACAACCTCCCAACTCCTTGGTTTGCTGCTCGCCACCTGCCGGGCCCTGCAGCAGCTCTCTGACATAGAATTAGGGTTATGCCTGCAGCTGGAGCTCCTACACTTGGCCCAACATCTGCAACATAAAAGTGGTGCATGCAGCAGCTACTTGCTCTCTGGGGCTTTCACTTCTGCATTGGTCAAGATGGAGAAGGCAATGATAAAGCCCCAGGGCCACCACTGCACCAAAGCTGAACACTTTGTTGGTGTGTCCATGTGAAGTGCTGATGCAGTAAAATAACATGGGCAATAGCCCATTTTGAGCACAGTATGTGTGTGTGTGTTGCTGTTACAATCAAGTTTAAACAGCTCCCAGGGTAGAAATGATAGTAAGGAGTGGGGTTTAAGGGCTTTCTGCCTTGTCCTTATATCCTGCAAGCAGCAGGAAGTGTAACTCACCCATTAAGAGCAATTGGTCTTTCAAGATAACTATATTAAAGATGTACAGCTGGGATTTTTCAGCAAGTCCCACAAACAAAGAAATACAAACTGCAGTGAACATTCTCTCTGAAGGCATCCAAAGAAATGAAAGAAAAAAAGTTCATTTTACTTTAGTTGAGATTGACATTACTGCTTTTGAAAAGTAAGGCATCTCAAGCTTTAGTGTAGTCATCGACAGTACACGTTCCTCTTGACACATATCAGGTAGCTATTCGATCTTTCCGTTCACTTGCTTTTTTATGGAGAAATACATCATGTAAGCTTTTGTTTTTTAAACCTCAGTGAAATGCAGTTACCACTGCAGACCAGTCTGGCAGGTGGAAATGCTACAATTTCATATGCAGAACATACAGGAAAGTCCTTGGAGCTGGTGTTCAGCAGGACACCCGGCACCAAGTAGTCATGAACTATGTTGATCATTCTTTCCGGAGGAAAAACTGATTTTCAGAGGCTGGGTTTTTGCAAGGGAATTGTGGCAGTTAGGCTCTCATGATTCTCCACGCTGGGAACTTTCATCAGCTCCAATAAAAATAAGAGGAATTGGCACGTGGGATTTCTATGTCCTGCCAAAGGCACAGAATACAGAGCCTACAAGGCTAGGGCTAAGCATCACCGAAACGTCTCCTTTCATCTCTTGGACACAATAAAAACAGTGAAAGTATTTTCATTTGTGCCTCTGGGCCCAAACTTGTGCGGTGAAGGACCTTCCTGATTTCCCATTAGCTTCAGTGAGATTTGAGGATGATCAGCAAACAGGAATCTTGCACTTGTCAGAAAGCACCTAAAGAGCAGAGGGGATCCTTTATGCAAGAACCTGATGAGAGCAAGATGTTTAAAGTGTTTTAGCATACTGAGATACAATGGAAAATACATTTATGAAACAAAAGATCTAGCAAATTTGAGACATCTTTCTGCTTTTTTTTCTCCACAGTTTCATTAGTTCCTGTTAAAACCTTTAACAGATGCCTAATTGACACAGTCAGAAATAGTTTTCCAATCATATATCACTTCAATTACTCAATGGCCTTTTCAGATCTCTCATGGATCCCCCTTTCACTGAGATAAATTATTCACTGTGTTTCAAGCTATTCTGCTTAAATTCTGCTTATCTCTTCACAACTTTTCCCATCGGAAGGTTTTGTAAGAAACTTGGAAGGAAAGAAGAGACGACAGGATAGGGCTTCACGCTATTTCAACCATAAAGGTACATTTTTCAGAACATTTCATTTGAAAGTTGAAGTCTAAGTGCAACACTCAGCATTTTAATAACTCAACAGTAGAACTTTGACCTAATGGGAAGTGTTTCATGATACACGTTACTTGGGATTTTGTGCCTGTGTGAACATCCTGTTCTCAGCTGCATATCCCAGAGTCACATTGTCAAGAGAGGCCTCTGACTGTACATGCCTTTTTCTTGGTGCTTTGTTTTACATATACAAAGTTTAGTGGAGATAGTGCAAAATTTATCAATGATTAAAAGAAAAACAAGAAACCTGCCTTTATTTTTTTTTAAGTCAGTGATAAAATCGCAGTCAATGACAGCACAGACAGGACTGTGCACAAGATACTGTACTTTCTTCTCAAAATTACAAGCTCTCTCAGCTCCTGAAATACTTTAATGAAAGCAAAAATGCTCAGCATCTCTGAAAAATCAGTTTACTGAAGCTTCAAATTCCACAAAATATTCCCACAGACAAAAGGCAGCTCTTGAATATATGCTCTCTGTGTCATCTGCTTCCTAATGAGGTCTGATCCTTCAAAACATTCTACACTTCAACTTGAGGAGCACAACACCACCCTTGTAGATGTCATATGTAGATGTAAGGCATATTGCAGAACACCTCTAAGCAGCCATGTTCCCGTAATTACAGTAATGCTTCTTTCAGTAATGGTGACATGCCCTCAAAATGCTAACTTCTAGGTAAGGATATGGTAAAAAAAAACAGTTGTCAAAATGGAGGGATTTTTTACCCTCCATTTTCTAAAGCAATTTAAGCTTTTTTGAAGGTGATAATGTGACTGATCACATTCACAGTTCTGGTCACTGGGGGATATCCAGATCAATAGTTCCCTAGCACCTTAAGCCAGAGACCATGGTTCATGCCCTCCCCACCTCTTGAAATATTTTCCTTGAGCTGCCATTTTCCCCCATTGTCAGATTTTTCATCAGCAATACCATAAGGTCCTCTGGTTCCACAGATCATTCTGGTCACAGGGCTCACCCAGTCATTAATGGATTCATGCAGTTTTTTATGGAAGTATTACTCCAATTACTTATAATTTGTATGAAGAAGGATAATGATCTATAAAACCAAAATATATGTTCAAATGTGCACTTTGTGCTTGGCAACAGCGGAAGGATTTGGGACCCAAAGAGACTGAGTGTTGTCTTTCTTCTGGTCTGGAATGGCCTGGGGTTTTCTAGTCTGTCTTGGCTGAGAACTGCCTGTTACAAGTGGGATAGTGTGACCCCAGTTACACAATATTGCTTCTGGGGAGGGGGGGGAAGCTTCAGGTGCATGACAGAAGTCTGTTTCCCATGGCAAGGTGATAGTATCAGCTAAAATTCATGTTGTTTAAATACATTAAGCCAGCAACATGTATATATATATATTAAAAAAAAAAAAACAATAAAGGAGATGTAACAAGAGAGGAATAAGTCTTTCCAAATTCTTACCACACCTGGCATGTAACATGTACTTTTGCAGTTCACAACATTCACCCTTTATGACAGCATTATACATATACATTGGGGTTTGTCTTTTTAAGTAAGGGATGTTAACAGCCTTGAATAAAATTGGGACAAGCAGTGTAAACAGGATGGCATATGAAGTGCGATACAGTATACAGAGGGCAAAGTATGTTTGAAGGTTAGCTTATTAATAAAACATGGCTGGCCTTGATTTGGTTTATAAGAAACTTAAGACATTTATCAACATTTGTCTGAACCCATTTCCAGTCTCTTTGGACTGTTGTGGATAAGCTGATTAATAAAAGATGATGCCTTAGGAAGGAAACTTAGATCTTTGCAAGAAATGACAAAAGAAAATTCAGCACTTAATCTACATATGAAAGGAAACTGTGAAAGTAAACTAGTTTACCACTACATCCCAGGATGCCAATCTCTTATAACATTTCATCTGACTTAGTTTTGGCTGGAGTCTGGAAAGTAAGAAAGAATTCAAAAAATTAAGTGTGGAATTAATTTACAAGAAAGATCCTAGCGCTTGCTTATGGAGACTCTGAAATCTAATCCTGTTCCCTTGTGGCTTTCTCCCCTCAGTGTTTTTAACTTTGCAGCTTTCCGTGTTTGTTTTTCATTTGTCTCCTTGATCCTTTAGTCTTTCCTTTCCCTTAGGCTACAATAAAGTTCTAATACTAAACAAGTGCCACACTTTGCCTATTGATAGTTGTTGCTCAATAAAATGTTGCCTTCAGAAGCCGATTAGTGAAATATGTTTCTTGTAATAACCAGTAATTTTTTTAATTTTCATGCATTCTTGCCTGATAGTCAGCCAAAGGGGTGCACATGTATAGTTCCTGCATCTGAGATACAGAGACTGCCCAGCTTCACTTCACCTGGCAGGAATGGTGTTACCTGGCTTCATCATATTGGCACTTGGAGGTTGCACATTATTCCTAGATTGAGAAGCCGTGTCCTGTCTGGACTAACATGCCTGGGACATGTCTGAGCTTGTGCTATTCTGGGACCTGAGCAGTTTCTCTGCATGGCACTACAATGTTCTGTAGGGCCCATTTAGAACTGAAGCTGAGCTTCTCAATGGACATGCCCCTAAAAAGACACTGAGGATCCATGCATAATATTTAGGTATCACTGTTTTTCATAATATCTTGTCCTAACTTCGCAGGATGACAGATTTCTTCTGTTATATGACTGAGATTTGGAAATGCGGTTTTGCACCCCAAACTCCAACCTCTTCCCAAGGAGGGCATGAGCAAGCAGTCCCTGGAAGGATTCCCTGGGGGGATACATTTGTCCTGCTCCAGCTTCACCAGGGTGCTTCTGTGTCAGGACTCAGGAGCAGCATGCCCAGGTACCATTCAGCACATCAGTGTTTGGGCACCACATTAACCCACTGCAGCCAAGAGTGGGAAGGAAACAGTCGCCTTCAGGCACCACTCCACTGAACAATTCAATTTTTATGTGAAGTTAAATGGCTCTAATGTGAAAAAACAAGGGGCTGCATCTACTCAAATACATAAAAGTGCGAAAATATGTCAGAGACTTTTTTGATTCTGAGGCAAATAGTCACTGCAAGGATCATGTCCATACAGATTCACTCCTTTTTCTCCCAAAAAAGGGTGGCTGCAGCTGCCTTGCCTTCTGGGAATCATCTCTGGCCTGTGATAACCATCAGGCACAAGTGGAAAAATCCCAGACTGAAACTATGTTCAATGTTTTAACATATGCTAAGACAGCTGGGCATCTCCCTCCTTAACACTATGTGGCCTGGAGCACACTCAGATGAGTGGTGGGCAATTGAGCTTGTGTCTCTCATCCCACAGGCGGCTGTGGCAACCAGTAAAACACTGAGGAAAGAGGAGCACATCTGGTGGCTCCTCATTCAGCTCTGAAAAAGGTGCTGAGCTTATCAGGAAAACTAGTAGCTTGAACTAAACAGGCCAGAGAAAAGAACAAAGCATATAGGCTTTCTGCAAGAAAAAGATGTAGATGCCAGCCCCATGGGAATATTGCACATGGTGAAAGCTGGGAGGGAGATCACATTTTTTTGCAGCCCAGATAGAGCCTACAAATTCAGAGAAGGGAGAGGTGCATTACCTCTGTATTTCATTTTCACTGTAAATCTTGCCCTAAGAAGTTAACAGTGGCTTGTAGTGAGACATTCTCCTATTTATGTAAACTTTTAAACTGAAGATTACAGAAAGTTGCAGGGCAGATCCAAATTTTCTTGAGGTCTGCGATGGTGAACTGAGAGATCAAATTCAGACCTTCTTTCCATGCCAGCCAAGAACTGTGAAGACTACTGCATAGTTCTGCAGTGTGGGAGATCAGCTTTTGAAGGCCCATTTTATAAGGAAATATCTTTGGATGCTTTTTCATCTGTGGAAAGAAAAGTTTGTTCCTTGGAGTTGTTTTAAACCATACTGAAAGCTACTTTAGATTAACTTGGATTTAAACAGATTAAGCAGACAGTGTGGAAAGGACCATGCTGAGCCAGATCCTGCGCTGGGTTAAGTTGGCATGGTGCTCTCAAAGACAAAGGAGTGACAATTAATACCAGCTGAGTATCTAGCCCATTGCATTTAAAGACTATGTCAGAGACCACCTACTTTCTAACACAACTTATAAAAGTGGTTGAAGATGTTTAAGAGCCTGTTATGCTAGCTGGAAATTCCCAGTCTGGTTTCTGCACCAGTGATGGCACCAAAACATAGATGCTGAGTCCTACGTCCATTTTTGATATTCAGTGCTTTTACTGCAGTCTTGAAATTATGTTGGTGAGTAAGATTTTTTTAACAGGCACAAAGTATATACATGTGAGGATTCTTACCCAAATGTATGGGATCACATACTACTGCAAAGATTTGGAGGGTTGTCCACATAACTTAGGTTCCAACTCATTCAGGATTCAGTTAAAAAAGTGATTTATTAAGGAACAAATGGGGTAATGTAATTTTTTTTAAAGTTGCTGTAATCACTCTTAAAGCACATCATGCCACGTAAGATCCTTTGATACTGATAGCATGCACCCTTTGTTTCAGTTTTGCATTACTCTCTAAGCTTATTTCCCCAAAGTCTGTGGAAGCTCTGGAGTTATAATATTGGCTCTCGTTCTACATTCTTACCAGTCAAGATCATTCATTGATTCCTGAATGTGAGGATCAATGGTGGTGGCCATATGGCTTTGGAATGATCTGTTGTCTTTTCCTTAATGGCACTGTGGCTTTGTGTTTCCCCAGCAGTGATTAATAGACACAGACATGCGTTATGCACATGTTGATAGGTTTAGATGAACTTTGATTTTTCATGGCTTTCTTCTCTTTTTTCTTTCCCTTCCCCTCCCCCCTCTTCCCCTTTTTCTTTTCAAGGGGTGGGGAGAGGAGGAGTAATCTGCATTGAGAAAGTGAGAATGGGTTTTTCAATGAATATTCACCTTTTGGGGACATGGTGTGATTTGATAAGCAGGGATAATTATGACACTCTATCTCAGGAAGACTATCTAAGGACCACTTACAATAGTCAACTCCATGCTGAAGAAGAATAAATGCCTCCAAATGTCTCTCAGTGTTAACCTTAGGAACAGCATGTACAGTGGCTGGCTAAACCCACGCTCTCACCCCCACTAACTCTAAAAACTGGGAGGTAGCAGACAAACAAAAGCAGGTTTGCTTTTCCCACCACATTTAATGGAGGCATCTCATCTCCCAGGCCTTCTTCCTTGGGAGCTCAGAAGGGATGGGTGGATAAAGTTAATCAGATGTCCTGGACCACTCCAGTGGAAGGTGTGGGGTGAGAGTCACGGAGTGCTATTCCTTGGATACCCAGGGTGTTCCAATAATGGACGAAGAAGACATGGCCTGTCCACTAGGCTCTTCTTGCATGCCTAAAAACTTTTGAAAAAAAAAAAAAACAACAAATCAACCCCCAAGCAGTTTGTGTTTGCATCCCATCAAGCCTTACCAAATTTATAACATTTACATCTGTCCATCTGCCTTGAGAAACACTTGTGATGCAGGTGGTGGCAGGGCAGCTGGGGACAACAAAAAACATCATGAAGAACTTGAGCATTTGTTTTGCTCATTTGTTTTTTCCCTCCAGTTCTCTCACAGAATTAGAGGTAGGATACTGGGCTGGACAGGTCCCTCATCCCACCCACTACAGCTGTTCTCATGCCTGTAAATTATGGAACTTCAAGCATTTCAAAAATCCAGAAGGAAATGACTTGTTGCCCAAATGCCATGTGGGATTTGTTTTCATCTTCAAAACAACAAAAAAAAAAAACCCTACAAGATGTTCACAACAGAAATTTCACAAGAAAGCGGCTTCTAGAGAGCATAAGATTCAAAAGGCTATTAGTGGTTTGATTGTAGTACTAAAAAATTTAGTACTGAAAACCAATAGTACTAAAAACAAATTTGTTTGAAGTACTACATAGAACTGTTTTAACACTTTCTAGGCTCTTTCATCATTAAATTTATTTTGCAGAAGATTAGACAGAAGATTTGGCATCCACTGAGGTGTTAATAGCATATATGTTTACAAAGTCACTCTCTCCTTTCTGATCTTCCCATCAGAATACCCATACTGCAATAAATACTGGCAGCTGTTTGGGTCAGTTGGAAAGTGTTTGCCTTTCATTCCTTAAAAAAAAAATGTGCAGTTATCTTCTAGAATTGTAAAAATACTCTGTTCCAGGTTGGGAATCTTCAAACTTCCACAGGTTGCGGAAAACTCCAGGAATATCAACTGAAAACTTCCTATGATTCTATGAAAATGGCATCTAAATCTGAGGGGTTAAAATCTGACACCACACAAGCATTTCTCATCAGAAAACCCAAGGTGCTATGCATTAACAGATATCCTAACAGGAGTAAAAAGTGCAACCAGAACATTGCAGCTGCCCAAAACAAGGCAGAGCTATGAAAAAATTGGAGTTTTTTTTGTGAATGGAGATGATCTGTTTAGCTCAACAGCATGAAGGTTGCAATATTCAACTCATCTGCCTCTGCACACTCAAATCCCAGTGATATGATACTCTGATAGTCAAGATAGTGTCCATGCAAGGGCTGAAAAATTACCTCTGTAACTCCACAGCCAATATAGATACTCTTCCTTTCTGTAATGAGCATTGAGTGAGTTGGACCAGAGCAGGGTATTGCACTTTACATAGTTTATAGGAAGGGAGGGCCCAGCTGCTACCCTGTTGTGCTGAAGGAGAAATTTGACTTGAGGTATGAGAACATAGTTGGTTGATAAATAGCAAGGGAAAAGAAAAACCTATAGACAGTAGATGATATTAAGGAATACTTGCCTGTGGAATGTTTCTTTTGACAAAATTTGAGCTAATAACTCAAAAAATGACTCTTTTATAACCATTTTAATAACACATGGGGGTCTATTTTTCCTCTACTAGTTATAAGTTCTAGTAAATATCACTAGTTTTAGTGAGTAATGTCTTACAAGAGTGTGCCCTAAACACCAATAAACCCACACAGTCTGGGATCAGGCTTGTGGACAGGATGCCGCATGTCAAGGGATGAAAGGTGAAAAAATGAAATTTTTTACATTTAGTTAAATTTTTTAAGAGACAGTAACATTTTCATGCACATATTCATTCTGGTAGCTTTACGAGCTCATTCCCAGCCTGGAAAAATAAAAATCTTTTATATTAAATTGGAGTTTTCACAGTTTATAGAGAATGCATTGAGGACAAAAATGTTTCACTGGAACAATAATGCAAGACTGCAGGATGGAGACCAAATAGGCTAGCTCTGAGAAAATAGAAAAAAAAAATGGCAATATTTGGCACTTTCCCTGTGATATAAAGTGCATGTTATTCTCGTTTAGCAAAGAGCTCACTTGGACAATAGAAATGTTTGTTAATACATTCAGCTCTATGGTGACTGTGAAAGTATTTGCTGCATTTGCTTCTTAGATGCTGTAGCTCTCTCATTTCACACCTTTCCCCAGATTTAATCTCTGCAGTATTATTTATGTGGCAATATTAGATTCAATTTACAAATTACAGCCTGCTGCAAAACGGAGCTGTTCTTTTCCCTAGAGGTACCAGCAACAGTTACATTAATCTTCTTTTAAAAAATTATTCAGGGTCTTTCAACATGCTGCCAAGAACTCCCTCCCAGATTCCTTTGTAGTCCTGTTTTTAATTGTAAGAATATCTGCAGAAAATATAACATGTAAGGCCTGGATCCCAGTGGAGCTCCATGCTGGCAGAGGTCCTGCA
Organism: Forpus xanthops; assembly: GCA_032466535.1. Taxonomy (NCBI): domain Eukaryota; kingdom Metazoa; phylum Chordata; class Aves; order Psittaciformes; family Psittacidae; genus Forpus; species Forpus xanthops. The sequence continues at coordinate 60,791 of JASSUY010028316.1, read as the reverse complement.
GCGAGCACCAGATGGGTGGATTTGGGTTTATTTTATCTTTTCCAGCTCAATCCTGCATGTGGATCCAGACCTGGGAAGGTGGTTCGTTTCTGGGTCACTGAGAATGTCCTGCTGAGGCTCCAGCAGAAGGGGTGACTTCAGAGGCACTGTCACCAAAAATAGGGGAAAACCCATTGCCCCAAGTGCCTCAACTCGGCAATCTTGCACCTGCATTTTCCTGCACTGCACCACAGAGAGACCCAAGGTTGTTGAAAAAGGTGTTTTACTGGAGGTTTGCGCAGATTGCAAGGTGCGCCATACTAACACTGCCATTAATTAGGGTTCACCCAGAGCAACACACCACAGCTCACTTCAGCTGTGTAACTTACCTCATGAACATGCAGTAGGTGCTATGGTGCCCAGTGTTGGACTGTCTCAAGGCTGGCGGAAGTGTCATTAAAGCCTCATCACTCTTCTATTCCAGTGAGCCTTACAGAGCCATTCCTGATCTTCCTCCCTCTGCTCTAGTTGTGGCTTGAGGTCCATGGCCTAATGACAGCCAACAATGTCCCAGTTTTCCACTAGAGTGGATGCTGCCATAGCTAGGATCAAGAGCATAGTATGAGCCAGCAGCAAGACAATTGCCTCTCCTGGCTGGAGGTGATGTGGCTGGTTTGGGTGAGACCTCATGATCTGCTGATCACAAGGGGTTAGATGCAATGAAGCGATGGTCTGTCTTCCTTTTACTAAGACAATGACATTCTTTTACATTGATATCCTTCTGCTGATGTCAGAACTTCACCACCATAAGCAACAGCCAGGTGGGAGCACAGAAAGCCTTGTGCCCTGAGTCAAGTAGTGTTATCACATATGAAAGTTCTGGATTAGCTCACAGGAAGAAAAAAGGTATTTTTTAATATTTATTACAAGAGCGTTATGATTGCCATTGGCTCCTGACAGCCCTGTCCAAATTCTTCTCTAGAAGATTCCACATGGAAGGAGCTCCCAGGTGTTTGGGTGCTTTTGCCCAAGCCTGCTTCATATCAGCTCTGCCTTCTCAGAGCCTTCCCAGCAAGAGATTTTATTCATGTCAGGCTGTAACAACCGTCTGCTTCTCCCCCTGTACACTGCATGAAGAAAAAAAAAGGATAAACCTCAGGTAAGACAAGAGATGTCTTCTACAAATATACATGAGGAATGAAAGGAACTTCTGTGAGTACATTATTAAATGTTAATGGTTAAACTCTTAGTAATGACACATTATGAGACAGTTGCATTTAGTAAGTATTTGTGTTCTGGTGGATCAAAGCTGGAGGAAGTATGAGTATCATATGATGCTGATGAAATATTTTCTGGTCTAACAGTAAAGTAGGAGAATGCAAGTCAGCTCAGGGCCATTTGATTCAGCAAGGCTGGATTAAATGGCCCAAAGACTTCTTAAGGCAGCAGCTGAGGAACTTACTCCTTCTCTAGGCAGGTAGTCAATGCTGTGCCTCACTCAAAAAAAGTGAGAGGGACATCCCAAATCATTGTAAGATGTCTAGGCTAGATTTCATAGAAAACGACATATAGAAAACAGCTGATACTGAAGGCAGAGGTAAAAATCTGTGCCAATAACCCCGACTTCAGGGAAGCTGAAGCTTGTCAAATCATCCTAACTTCATTTGTAGAAAAAATCATTCTGAGATTGAAAGTCTGATAAATCAGTTATCTGATTCTAAAATTTTAAAAAATAGCATTTTTTCAAAACCTTCAAACAGATTTCAACATAGATATTTTACGGGTAATTATCAGTATGTGGAAACCACCATTTTTTCCTTTCTACCCAACATAATCTATATTTAAATGACAAATATCACAGAATTATAGAATAAGTTAGGGCTGGAAAAGACTTTAAGATCATTTAGCTCCAACCCCCCTGCCATGGGCAGGGACACCACACACTAAACCATGTCACCCAAGGCTCTGTCCAACCCGGCCTTCAACACCATCAAGGATGGAGTATTCACAGCTTCCCTGGGCAACCCATACCCGTGTCTCACCACTCTTACAGTAAGGAATTTCTTCCTCCTTATATCTAACCTAAACTCCTCCTGTTTAAGTTTAAACCAATTCCCCCTTATCCTGTCACTACAGTCCCTAATGAAGAGTCCCTCCCCAGCATCCTTGTAAGCTCCTTTCAGATACTGGAAGGCTGCTATGAGGTCTCCACGCAGCCTTCTCTTCTCCAGGCTCAACAGCTCCAACTTTCTCAGCCTATCTTCATAAGGGAGGTGCCCCAGTCCCCTGATCATCCTTGTGGCCCTCCTCTGCACTTGTTCCAACAGTTCCATATCCTTCTTTTGTTGAGGACACCAGAACTGCACACAATACTCCAAGTGAGGTCTCACGAGAGCAGAGTAGAGGGGCAGGATCACCTCCCTTGATCTGCTGGTCACACTCCTTTTGATGCAACCCAGGATACGGTTGGCTTTCTGGGTTGCAAGAACACACTGCTGGCTCATGTTCATGTTTTCATCAACCGACACCCCCAAGTCCTTCTCCTCAGGGCTTCTCTGAATCTCCTCTCTGCCCAGCCTGTAGCTGTGCCTGAGATTACTCCGACCCAGGTGTAGGACCTTGCACTTGGCATAGTTAAATTTCATAAACTTCATAAATCACAGAAATGATTGCTAATACCTTTCTCAGATCATACAGACTGGCAGTCTTTCATATGTGAAGGTGATCTGGCTCACTTCATAAGCTGCATTCCACCAAATAAAGCCAAACACAGGTTAATATTTAGAAATAGAAGTGTATAAATTCTGTTTACAGGATGGTGCACTTCATCATGGTTAGGAGGCATTGAAAAGACTTCAGGGATTGTCACAAATAATCAACTGTCTGTGAATTCTTATAATAGTTTTGTGGTTAAAAAGGCTAATATGATCACTGGAAAAACAGAGATGGGACCTGAGAATGGGAAATAGATATTCTATCTGTGTAAGGCAGAAGTAGGATCCCTGTTGTAGTGGCCACTGGAGCGTATAGAGAAGGGAAGAGTAGTTACAGGATCAAGACCTTTATATAAGACACGTTTATTCCATGATTGTTTCATGATGGATTACCCCAGAAAATAGCTTCCAAACGCACTTCCATGAAACAGCAGAAGATCATGCAACTCCTCTGCTGGATCTTCCCTCAAGTCATGTTTTCTAGATTAGGTTCCAGGGGAAAGCAGTAGGGGTCTGAGGCGGGTTTCATGTTGGATACCTGCCTGTGTGCTGTGACATGCTGCCTTGGCTAATAAATCGTGACCTATGTGGTTATACTGGTCAAATGCTTTCCCTGCCAGAGCAATTCCCAGCATATCAGCGGGCTTCTTTCACAGTGCCCATCTGACAAGCACCGGGTAGTGCACAGATGGTTTAGATATAAAAAAGAATGCTGCATCAATGCTGTATGTGTGAAATGTTTCAATTATTCCTAAAATATTTTTAACATGTTCCAGATTTATCAGGCAAAATGTTTAGGAAATAATTGGAGTTTATTCTGCTTTTCATTTTAGTATAGTATATTATAATAAACACATGCTCAAAATACATTTTAGGTATCACCAAATATTTATAAAATGTCTATAGGTGGAAATCCCAAGGTCACTACAGTAGCTTTATTTTCCAGTTTGTTTACAGGGAGATCAATCATTAAAACCTATGCCTTTTTTTTCTGTCTGCACTGTGAAAACTTTTGCACCTGCAGAGATAGTGGATAGCCTGTTGGGTTTACCTACACAGGTATTATTAAATCTTCTTTTATAGCAAAGACAGAATTTAATTCACCCTTATATTATTGCCTGAAATAATAAAAAAACTTCAAAAGGCATTTCCAAAGAGTTATGCATGTCTGATATTCAGTATCTGATCATTTTACTGGCATTTGCCCACCATAACTAAAAGACAAATTAAATAAAGGTCTATCCCAAGTAATGCTAGTTAGGAAATAAGAAGGAAGATGATATCACACTCCCTGAGGTACCCTCTGGGCTTTTGAGACAAGAAGTAATTTGGCTGTTGTACACTTTTCTACCTTGAGAAATATTCACAAGGTTAGGAGGTATTGCCTACAAGGGAACCTTTTTCGCTTGTTTTATAACAAAACCAGGCTGCTTTCTGCTGATCATCTTTGATGTCCCTGGAGATTTCAGGGAAAAAAAAAGCAACACATTTTCCTAGCCTGAAGTCTGGAAAATATTGCACTTTGCAATTCCCCAGTTACTGTAAATGAGCTCATTTTATTTTGGTTTTGGTTTGGTTTTTTTTTGTTTATAATTATATCCAAAGTTTTGTCCAAGCAAGTCTCCTTGGCACAGCGCCTTGCATCATCTAAGACATAGCCTGGATTCTGTGCATTTCTGCTGAGACCAACATATCTGCTCACATCCCTGCCCTGTGTTGGGAACAGGCTTATTTTCAGCTCACAGAATAGTGGGATGAGAAGAGGGACATGCTGTGCCCTGAGAACAGAGCTCTTCACTGGTGAAGACCCCCTTTCAGTGCCGGACCAACAAACAAGCAACTGATGCCATCCACAGAAATAGATACAAACACTTTGATTGAACCACAAATTCCAGATTCCTGTAAAATGCCATCACATACAAACACAGCACATACTGTTCTTTTTCCAATTAAAAATACAAGTTTGCGTGTTTTCAACAGGTAGTTTAGTGCACAAGGAAACATTATGAAAGATCAAAGCCTTGGGGTTTTTCTTCTTTGCTGCTTCCCCCATCAATAAAAATGTTAAATTTAGCTCTGTTACAGTATTAACTTCAATCCCAAGCAAAATCTAGACATTCCTGGCACTGACTCTCTCCTGATGCTGTCTTAGTAAATGCTGACATTTCTGAAAGAAAAACTACTTCCTCAATTATAATTTTAATTAAAAGCATACCACTTTACAAATGCTGCTCTGCAATATCCTTTTCATCTCCTCTACAGACTTATTTTAGATATTTATTCTGCTGGAAGATCCTTATTGTCAGCCTTTCATCTTACCTTAGCACTGTTAGCCTTTCGTACACCCTTTCTGCAGGTTCACCATCTGCAGGCTGTGAAGTAAGGGGAGTTGGGGACAGCAAATGACTTGTGACACTGCAAAGATGTTGCACCTGAGATAAAGAATAGCCTATGTTTGTCCATGATGATGTGGGAATTCTCGTTTGCTTTGCATTACCCACAGGCAATAATGTCAGAACCTGTAAAATAGCATTTCAGAAAAAGGGGGTCACTGAAATAAAACAGCAGTTTGGTTTATTTATCAGTATTAGTAACACTGATTTGCAGATTCCAACCCACGAAGCCAACAGGTGTGAAGCACATTGAGAATATCTACATAAAAGATAATGATAAATTAGTGCAAAGAAGTTGGCTATGGTCAGATTTTTTCACTAATTTTCTATAATAGTTTAGCTGATAGAATAAAAAGCACGGACAGGCTTTATATATACGCATCATGAAGCAGTATAATCAAGATATGATAAAGACTGATTCAGGGATAATTCAGGAATTTAAGGTCATATAAACTTGAAGGATAATTTTTTATGTTTTGTTTTTTTTTTTTTAAATTGATTTTTTACAGCAATACAGATTGAGACAAACTGTTGCAGGGCCATGGATTAAAATTAATTTAAAACAAATCTCAGGCCTAAATGAAGAAAATTGGGAATTCTACTCACACAAAGAATGACTAGTTCAAAACTTGGAGGTGCACACTATGTTGAAGAAAAGCTGGTTCAAGATCTTGGCTGCTAGTTTGTACCTCTGGAATCCTGGTTCCAGTCCAGTTTCATCAAAGACTTCCAGCGAGATCTGAGATGACATTGGGAATAGGACTCATATTACCCAACTGCAGCAATCAAAACCCCTGGTGTTTAAGCTGGGGTCTAGGTTTCCTCTACAGCTAGATGGAAAGAGAGTAACTCATCTCAGTCTAAGACAGGACTCCTAATTTTCAGGTGATATAAATCAGACATGGTGGATATGGGATTAAGAGCACAGTTACAGAAGCAGCCAGAGCAATAGCAGTGTGGGCACTCCCCATGGGATAAATCATCTCAAGCACTTCTGCTGAACCCATGACATTTAAACAACTTTGGTTTTCTATATATATAAAGGTGTGCACAGATGCATACATAGATGTACATATATATACACACATGTGTGAGTACATACATGTATATTGACATTTTCCCATAAACATATATATATGCCTGTAAATAGATACGTGTATATATATGCTGGGCTGACTGCTATACTGTATAACCATATTGAGATTCTTCCTATACAATGTCTATAGAACAGGTATAAAAAACACCGTGTATTATTTGCATTATGGGGAAAGATCTGCTGAAGGTAGTGGTCCCCTCAGACTGGAGCTACCTTGAGGTGCCACCAAGGTACCTGAGCTGGATTCAGAGCCAGAATAGTCCCAAATTGTGCAGGACACGGATGGGAGCTTGTTTGTGCCCAGCCTGCTCCCAAGGCAGTGGATCCAGCCAATGCTTACCACAGCCCTTCTCTGTAGAAGCAGTGTGCAGAGTCTGAAAAAGGCAACAACCTAATTGTCGTCAAATCAAAGCTGTATTCAAATAGCTCTGACAATAGAGACAATTCATGTGCGCAAGCATTAGTTGCATGTTTTCTAATTGCAGGATCATGCATTTAATACAACCTTTAATGTAATACTCCTAAAACCCCATAAGTTTACCAATTGCACCCTGCTGAGGCTCACATTAACACTTAGTAAATAGACTATTCAGAAAATGGCATGGTAAGAGTTACACCTCCAAGTAATATTCTATAGAGCTGAATACAAATTGCAACCACATTTTCATAAGTGATAAAATGTTTTATCCTCTTCTGAAAAATAAATGCCATAAAAGCCAAATGCTGTTCACAGTAACAAAGGAAAGGAAGGATATAGCTAGGCAGGATTTGAAAGGTTTTGATTTCACATTGTCAAGTTAGGCACTTACACAGGAATTGGGCACCTGAATACCTTTGTGGGTCTGGCAAGAAGTTCTCAGCCACAAATTATGGACCGGGAAATGGAAGAAAAATCAAAGTTGCTAATGTGTGGTTCTACTTTAAGGACTAGCTAAGTGAAACTGGCACCAAAAAGAACATGGTAAGATTCCTGAGCTTATTCCATCTGCCTTACTTACTTATGTGATGAAAAGCCCTTCTTTTTGAGACCAGGTCTAACCACACCAGCATGAAAAGGATGTTCCAGGTTCCAGTTCATTTCACTCATCTGGTCCCTTTTGCTTGTGCGTCTGAGACAGAGAGTTTTAATCCTTCTGCAAAGCCTTTATCCTTGTTAATGCAAAGTCATAAAAAAAAAAAGGGGGGGGGGGGAATGTTAGAAGAAGAAGGCTGTTTGTTTTTTTTTTTTTAAAAAAAAGGATTTGGGGATAAAAATGTTTTGCTGAGCAAACCGCTTTAAAAGAACACCAGTGGTGTAACTAAGGAAACATGGAGAGAAAAGGAAAATTCAGGAAAACTCAAGTGTTTCCTCTTTTCCACTCTGATATATTTCAAAAGTTTAAAAACCTCAAGTCTTGTAAGTAAAATACCCCAAAACATGGATTTGATTAAAAAGGCATTTTGAAAAAAAGAAATGGAAAGTTTCTTTGCACATGAGTCCCCACTTTTGGTTGCTGTAGCATGAAAGAGACACCTAAACATGGATTTCAGCAATTAAGTTTAATTTTCTCAGTTAGCAAGAATCTGGCTAAATCCCGGTCCCACTTTGAGAGAAACCTGGACAAAGAGAAATCACTCATGTAGAACAGACTCTTCATATGGTGGGAAAGCTGCTCTATAATACCTGCTCTTCCCATCAGGAGAGGGATCCTCTGGAATTCAGGTGTTCCTGCCTGACATACAGCAATGCTGTTTACAGAATCATTTATTGAAATAGTACGAAATACTAGAAGTAAAGAAGGGCAGGGCAGGGCAGGAAAAGGCAGAGCAGAGCATAGCAGAGAAGAAAAACAGAAAAATCTTTTACATTATATTCCTGAAAAATAAAAAACCAAGCAAACAAAAAACCAGGCAGATTATTGTTTCCTGTCTAGAAAAGATTGCATATCCCTTTAGTTAGAATTACAATAGGTGTATTTGGAAATAATATAAGACTTTATGCTATAGGGCATATCCAGAGATAAATAGACGATTTGCAAACAATTAGTCTATCATTTGTCTGTTTACAAAGTTTCTTCCAGCCTCTAAAATCACTGCCACTGCTTCATCAGGAGGAGCTCTGCTGGCCTGAAAGGATCAGCCAAGCCCTTTTTTTGGATGAAGCAGCTCACATATTTTGGCAAATGCCTGCGCAAGAGAATGAAAACCACACCTAGAATTTACTAGTTCCCAAAGTTTCTTTAATTTTTTTTTAATCCCTGCCCTTAGAAGCACATCACAAGCTCAGCATAGTCATGCCATTTCTGTCAACAAATTGCAGTAAAGTTGAGTACAAGTGCCTACTCCAAAACTTAGTCACAATTCATGGACAATCTCTATAAACTTTGGATCGTGACCTTTGAGTCTGAGCTCAGGTCAATTCTTTCAACATTCCTCCAAAACATCTAGAGACCATAAGGCAGGTCAGAGAGGAATAGCCTCATCTTACTGCTAACCCTCTTTTTTTTTGGCCAAAGGAGCGATTCCAATTTCACAGCCAGTGTCTTTTCAAAGTACAGTGCACCTCAGAGCTGGCATAGCAAAAGATGAACATATTGCCATGAGATGCCTTTATGCATCATCTCCATAGCATCTCTGCTGGAGTGAGTTAATGCAGCTGCTTCTTTGGAGACTCAGGAAAAGTACTTGCGTCTTGGAGCTGAACTAGTTGGAAAACAATTCCCAGGCCACCCCTGCCTTTACATTGTGGGTGATCGCCAATCAATTCCAGGTGCTGCTCATCAAGAACAGCATGTCCCAAATTTCTCAAGGCTGAGATGATGCCATTCTGAGACTTTCCACAATTTGAACAAAGCTGGAAGTTAGCTGTGCTATAGAGAGTTGTGCTTACACATGGGAACAGTCACTTTGTCACCAGCCTCAATATGCTTTGGCATCTGACCTACCCTGCTATTTATGATTCTTCCCATCTTTTATTCGGATTTTATATCCTTAGCCCACTAGGAGTCTTTTGCAAAATATTTTACAGGCAGAGGGGTTCTGGAGAGTGATGCCGATGCATAAGGCAGTACCAGGCATCAGCCTGCCATTGCAGTATGGTTTCAAAGCATAGTGGCATGCTGCTTCCACATATTCATTCAGTGGTAGTTACTTTACCACCACCTATGTGAAGGTAACTTCTCAGCCAAGGGGTACATCTCACTGTGATCAATAGAGATGGGTACTTTTGAAGGCTCTTGGGAAGTAAGTCATACTGACAAAATGGGTCTCTTTTCTGCCTACACTTACAGTGCTGGGAATCCTGACACCTCAAGGTTTCTTTACAAGGGCTTTGGTGTTGGGAAGCATGAGGTAGCAGTGCTCCTTGGGGCAGCAATCCTGTTGGCATGGTTGGGCTGGCTTTGGTCTTCTTAAAAAGGATAGTAGAAGGCAGAGTTCAGATTTCCCAGCCCTGTTTGATTATCATCATCAGTGGTTAAGTCAGCTTTTGGGCTTCACTTGTAATGATAAAGCAAACATGGCCTTGAGCACTGGCATGGGATTCTCCCATACGGTGTCAGGCTTTTCTCACAAGGGGGCCCAAGGACCAGCAGCAGATATAAAGGTGTTGTCTTTGGGGAGAGACAAGAGTATCTCTGCATGGATGTAAGATGTGGCTGCTATCTGCTTTTAAAGCAAAGAAGAGGCTTTGGTCCATACGCTGTTACAGCCTATGTGTGTCCAGCAGCAGATGAAGGATGCTCTTCTTTAAAAATGTACTTCAGTCTAGCAGTGAGGGATCATTCTCAGCCAGGCTCAGTAATTTTGTTAGATGCCTTTTGCCTCATCTCCAGTGCTGACTGTGGAAACGTTTTCTGACAACCTGACAAGGATTACATCAAGCAGGGAAAAAAATTAAGGGGATGTGAGTGAACAGAAAGAAATGCAGCCTTCCTCATGCTGTGACAATTTCTCAACTTTGAAAGAAACAGTGTTTGTAATTTTCACATTAGTCTAATTAGCATTAGTCTGATTTGTCTGAAGATCTGTTTGTTATTTGTGGGCGATGTTTAAATCTGATATAAAAGGTAATGCTAGGATTTATTCCTCAAGGCTTTAGCAAATAACCACTATCTTCTAATAGGAAATGGGTGGCATGTTGGTTGTCAACTCTAATTTCTCCTCTAGCCTGAAAACCTTCTCCATACTTTTTCTATTATCCTGTACTACTTTTACAAGACTACAGGATCTGCCTTTTACATTGCATAAAACCAGAAGGTAGAACCTTTAACAGAGATTCACTATGTTTCAAGACAGCATATGGGAAAGCATCAAAGCAGGGGACAGTTAACATTGAAAAGATGCTCTCAGAACACCCATTGCTCCTGTGGTTTGTACATTATGCTGTTTTCCAAGAGATCTGGATTTGATGTCTTGTCCTTTGCTTTCTGGGGAGAGGAAAACAGCCCTTTGAGAGTGAAGAACGGCATTAAATAAAGAAGGAAGGGACCTACGGCAAAGATCAAAACAACAAAACAAGACCCAGAAAAACCAAGGGGACCAAGACTCAACCCTATGGTACCTAGCAATAATTTCTAAAGGCAACAATTTGTCCAATATGTTGTTTATTCATCCAATTTTTTGTAATGATGAACAGCTTTAAAATTGAAGTAGAATGCTAATTCATTCTTTATGTATACAATAAATGATAGGCAGCTGTGGGCCAGGGGCCCACGGGAGGCCCTTGGTAACACAGACTGTACAAGCAAAGGAACACAATTTGGGCTTTCCATTAGCAATGAGAAAATATATATTGCAAATTAAGTAATTCTTCCTGCCACTTAATGAAAGCTGGGTGCATGTGACATTGCTATTGTCATGATGTAATCAATTTGATGTGAATTTGGCCTGGACTTACATTCTGCTGGAAAAGGTTTTCAGTGTCATTTGAATATAGGAATATCAGTGGAATAAAGCTTCGCACCAGCCCTTCTCATCAGTCAGGCAATAGGCTGGCAACTTGCTTTGGAGGCACCTTGAGAAGCAAGAAAAGTGAAGTCTATGAGGGCAGGAGGCAGAGGCATGGTTTAGTGACAACATGGTCTTGGAAGCAGAGCATGCACTGCAGTTCCACAGAGGTGAGGGCCAGAAGAAATCTGCCCTGGGCTAAAGCAAGCCACTCTTCACACTTATTGCTGGAGATCTACAGTAATATCAGAGACAGTGAAAGAAACATGGAAAAATGGATGCCTTGCTTTCCACTCCATGAAGCCTACACTATCTGCACAAAAATGATATTAAAACCAGAACATGTTTTCCAGTAAAATATAAATCCACAATGTTTCTTGCATGAACTTGAACACTGGCGCAAAAATGCCACACACCACACACTCAGTAAAAGGTCTAGCTGCAGCTGAAAATCACATGGGTGAATCTAGGGACATACTGAGAATGAGTGTGAGTTCAGAATGTGGTTTTGCACCACATGCATAAAAGCAGTGCTGTTTGAGCAGGATGGTGTGAAAGTTTGCCAGTCAACTGAGCCAGGTGGATTGCTTGAATAGGAAAGGGCTTGAATGCGGGGAATGCAAACCAAAAATTAATAGACCCAGTGATGGACAGGAGGTAGGATTTTAACTGGAAAAACATGTTTTAAATCTTAGAAGTCTTCATTCTAAAATTCATTCAGGAAACCCTGCCAGACACCAAAATAACCATAGACTCTTTGGCACTTGTTGCAAAAGGTATTAAAATAGCTTGATAGTTAGTTCTGACTCGAGCAGTAACTGAGGACATATGTCCCATGCCAGTCAAACCCTGATCTCACTTAGAAATGAAACCAACTCTAAATGCATACCCAAGAATATGCCAGTGATGACTGTCAGACTACATTTAAGTATAGAAGATGGATACCCCCAAATTTATCTTAAAAATACCACCTTGATTCTACAACAATTCCTATCCCTCACTCTATGAAGATTGAAAGCCTGACTCTAACTCCAAATCTACACATAGCTTGAAGTCAGGTCCTACTACCAGCTGTGATGTGACTGTGGAGTTATCAATGAGTCTGCCAGACCCAAAAGTGGTCACAACTAGATGCTCCATTTCAGCTACAACATTAAAAGTGAATCAGTAAGCCCTAGGAAAAATTTCCAGCACTGGGTTTGCAGCAAAAATTAGGATTAAGCATGGGGTCTAGGACAACATGAAGATGAGTGATGGGTTTGGAGAGGTCTTGTATTCAAATGTGGGACTAGTGTGATGGGGCTATATATCTGTGTATCGAAAACAAGCTTTGTAGCTTGCTGTTCTTCTCTGAAGACAGCTGTGCTATCTTGTATAACAGGTTTGGATTTTGGGTTAAAGCGGGAAGCAAACATTATGAATAGATCTAATAAGGACTACTTAGGTTTACAACCCTTATTGTATGTCTCTTACTTCAGGATTAAGTGGTGATGATGCCAGGGTGATGTACCAAAAAATCTTGGCAACAGTTGTTGATGTACTTGACCAAGCCAATTTTAATTAATGTGGGACTGTACATTGTGCTTGGGTAGTGGCTACAAAGCCTCAGAATGAGGTTAAGGATCAAGGATAAAGTTGCAATTTGGTTGCATGGCCTTTCATTCTTGTTTTGTGAAGAAGAGACCACTAAGTCTGTGCTGATTGGGGTATGCTAATCAAGTGCAAATGTTTCACATTGACTGATCATGAAGTTTCTGTATGTATAGGTGTTGTTGGATAAGATTTACTAAGCATTTTTTATTATTATTGCATACTATTATTGTATATCATTGACGTGGTTGTTGACGTTATCATTATTGGTATTATTATTAACTTTGCTGTGCACTATAATTGTTTTTTCTCTAATATAAACTAAAATGTACAAACCAAGAAAGAAAGCGAGCTGGGGAGAGGAGGTCAATTCCCACAGCAGTGAGAGCTGCTTCCCAAGAGGCCCCATCTTGACAATGCTGCCAGGATTTGCAGGTGCAGACCCATGAAAATAACAGCAGAAGAACAACAGCATAAAAACAATTAAAGAAAAGTACTGCCAAAGAGAGTCTGGAAAGCACTGCCTCATCAGCTCCAGGAAAAGGTTTTGGAGCAGCAGAATGCAGGCCCCAAGCATTATAAAGACTAAGGCAATTGGGTACTTAAGGCACTGTGCAGCACACGTGTGAGACAAGCACTGTTTTGTAGCAGGGTGACAAGTCCTGGAAATTTCTATCCGTCTCCCAACAGCCTGTCAATAAGGGACATAAACAGCAGTCCCCTGCAACAGGCGGTGATGGTGCTTGGGATCTGTGATGAGTCAGAAACAGTTCATTCCAGTAGATTGAGGCTTTAATGGAATATGCCTGCACCCCAGATGTAGGTGTTCCTGGTCCCAAAAGGTTTCTTTGGTACTTAGTCCTGAGCCTGGCAGGCGTCACTGCTCCTGGCCAAAGGAGAGGCTGGATTTGGGTGTTTCAGTCAGACTACAGTCAGTCAGAGAGTTACATCAAGGGATCGCTGACATTTTATTTCCAGGTGTGTCAGGGAGCAAAAAAAATCACCTTTTTTTTTTTTTTTTTTTCTCAAGCCTGGTGTGACATGGTATGTGCATGGCTGCTTAGCTAAAAACAACACTCGAGCCCCAAACCTACTCCTTAGGTATTTGCTGTGAAACTAGACACAGCAATACGATAGCAAGTCAGAATGAAATGGGAAATAACTCCTTTCCCTCATTTGAATGCAATCTGTCAGACACTATTCCCTCACACTTATAATTGCTGATTTCATGCTATTATTTCATTGTGTTAGAAGGATTCTTTGAAACATACAACAGATCTTTACCAATAATTTAAACGAGCTACCAGTCTCCATCCTGGTTACTACATATCCACTGCCAAGAAACTGTTTTGGTAACAGTTAATAATCAGCTGTCTGGACTACCTCACCATAAACATTACAGGGTTTCATCACTCATGTTTTATTTAATTCTGCTTGTCATCAAGGTCTATTATTGGAGCCTTACAATTTTGTTCAAGAGAGCTGATTTTTACTACTGTTGAAAGCTCCTCTACATATATTTTTTTCACTTTATTCTCTTGAGCTAGGACTCTTTCTTTCTGGTTCTCAGGTTGACATAAGATGTTTAATCAAATAAATTCATTAGATGATTGGCAAGCCATAGATTTCCCTGGTGGAATGTACTTGAGATGCCAGGAAAATGCATGAAGTTAGTAAATGGCTTGGGCTAAATACAACCGCTTGCCTTTGATTCCACAGCCCTTGTTTATCATCAAAATGTACATCACAACTGAAGAAGGTATAAATTGAAATCATCCTTTCCCACATATGTCATCCTTTGCTCACTGCTTTGGTTTTCATCCTGTTGTGAAATCCTACACTTAGCCTTCAAGCATGCACCACAGATGAAACAGGTATTTGCCTAGAATAAAACAAAACGGTTAAAATGGTGAAAGATTGAAATAGGAGTAATGAAGGAGTAGGTCCTTCAGGCATGGCTATTTCAGAGAGTCTAGGATGACACCACCAAATGAGCACTTCAGCGCCTGTGACAGGCAATGATGGCCCTGCCACTTCCATGCTGGCTTTGCTCTGCCTCTCCTCTGTCCCCGGGATCTCCTTCTCTTGCCGGGAAAAAGGGCTGTAAAGGAAAGACTAGCAGCAGGTAGAGAGTGTGCAGGCTGTACTCCAGAGGGGTGCTGGAGAAGAGGATCCAGGTTACTATGCCAAAGAATGCTTGTTCATACACAGTGAACCAGCTCCAAACTGAAGGAGTCCAGAAAAGGCAGTAGCTGTGCTGAAATGAGCCTCCCACGTTCCACCAGCACTGAACCAAGTGGAAATCTTCCACCCTGAAGCTTTTGAACATATTTTGCCAAGAGAAGCAAACATCTTTTCACTTTATACTGCAGTTCCTTCCATCTGCACTTTGATTTGTCCCTTCTTTGCTGTTCCTGACCTTTTTCAGATTCAAATTTGAGGCTCTAGGCACAGTACTTGGTGTAATCACTTATTATCACCGAGCAATTAGAAATCTGCTGTATAGCAGAACTCATTTGCTTTGCCTATGGTATTTTCTTTTCTTGTTTCCTCTTTATTAGCATTGTTCACTCTCCTCTTGCTTTTGTTTGGGATATTTTTCTTTTCCAAAAGCCACTGCCTTTAATCCTCCATTATTCACAAGCAATCTTCATTCCCAAACAGGTCCTCTGCACGTCATATGTGCTCCCTTCTGAAATTTCTTCTCATCTTCTGAAATTTCTTCTTACCTTTCAGTTGTGGTCTTCTTAGGTTGGTCAAGCTGCAGCACCTTTCCTCAGTCATCACAAGGCAATGCGGAGCCCTCCCTCTCTTCTGAAGGAAGTGTCCCAGGATTGGACGCAGCTGTGTTTTGGTCACATATGGTGGTGAAACTCCATATTCAGGTGCTTCCCCAGGGTGAAATCAGGTGAGTTTGTGACATGGTGATACGTGGATGAAGTTTCTGTGTGGTTTAGCAACTCTCCTCATGCCTCCTACATACTGCATTCCGTTTACAAAGTCATGAAGATCTAATACCAAGTCAAAGAAATATAAAATTAAAAAACAAACCCCTCTCCTTGATAAAAGTCAGCATAAAAACGTATGTGGAGTAACAGATCTGAAAGGTTAAGAGCACACATCAGAGGAATATCAGTATGACTTACAGGGAAGCCCCCTTGCAAAATTACAGAAGTAATACCTGCAGTACATGTGAAATCGTATCTTGTTCTCCCCACTGCGTATGGCACATGTCCCTTTCCTCCTCCCCACCTCTGGTGAGTTTGGAGGTAGACTGGCTCTTTTGCAGGGGGTAGAAAAAGGTTTTCCATCAGAAGGGACCAAGCAACCAATAATTCTGCCAGGATTTATTTTTAGTACTTAGCTCAGGATGCTGGAGATTTCCAAACAGCATTAAGGGTGGTTAAGAGGGCAGGAAAAGAGAAGGAGGAAATTTGTGTCTCTGAAGAGCCATCTTCATCCCTTCAGTGGCTGGACCAACTGCTCTTCCCCCATTCCCACCACTTGTGCCCTGGGCTGGCTGGCCTTTGGTAAGTGAAAGGCAGGAAGGAACCCAGCAAAGGTAGGGACAAGCAGAGCAGCTGCAGAAGCAGCTAAGTCAGACATCAGAATATTTTGCACAGTTTTCCCTGGTCATATTAAGTCTTTCACTTGTGTTTGCTCCAAACTCCATCTCTCCCTTTGGCTCATGGCTCTTCATTCCTTTTGGCCCTCTGCTCTTGCTGCCTCACCTCTACTCCCCTGCCTGGGTCAACCTCTCCTGTTCCCATCCTCTCCATTCTCTCTTCACTGCTTGTCCTGCCTATTTTGGACATGAACTCCCCATCACTCAGGGAGCCACGCAGCGCCTGGCACACTGGGGGCCCTTTTCAGGCTCTGCTGTAATAACAACTGCAGAATCGCACGGTTCTTATATCTTTACTAGCCTATACAGGAATATACAGTGGTGTTTTACAAGGCTATTAAAATACATCTTAAAGGAGCCCAGCACAGGAAAACAGGAGAATTTGGGCCAGATCAGCTGATGTAAATAAAGGCTGCATTGAATTAAATAGTGCTGCGACTGTTTACAGCAGCTGCAGGAGCTGACCTGTGGCCCCTTCCTAAAGCAGGGAGTTGCTGCAGCCTCCTACCTCTGTTTCAGCAAACTGAACCAAGCACCCTTTGCCCACCCAGTGGAAAGGGATGCTGGCAGGGAGAAGAAGGTGGACCCTTGCTCCAGTCCACCCGGGGTGAGACACAGCTGTGTTGCAGCTGCAGAGATTGATGCTGACAGCCAGGCTAATGTGTTGTACCCAGTGGTAATGGAAGAACATGGCACGCTCTGCCTGCCTCTGTGCCTAGCCATGGACCAGCTGTAGCCCCTCTGGAGCCCAGGGAAAACACTTTGTGACTGGAGCTGGACAGGATTCATAGTATTCAACAAATGGTGCCATTTCTGGGCTTCAGAAACTACTTGCGAGGTAAGGTCAAATCCAGCAAAGGGCTGCATCACCGAGGCATCAGAATGACATGAATTTGCATGTCTGGCACATTGCTGTATTAAATACTTACAGAATCCATTTGTACAAATAAAAGGATTAATTCTATAGAGCTAAATGA
The DNA here is from genome assembly GCA_032466535.1 of Forpus xanthops. Lineage (NCBI taxonomy): Eukaryota > Metazoa > Chordata > Aves > Psittaciformes > Psittacidae > Forpus > Forpus xanthops. Next base: position 43,491 of record JASSUY010028316.1, on the reverse strand, counting down.
AAAAATAGTTGTACAAATAAAAGGATTAATTCTATAGAGTTAATTAAAAAAAAGGCTATTTTTGTGTTGGTTTCCCAGGACTTTTCAGAAATAAGGGAAGTTTTTTCTGTAGGAATGCAATTCCATGGGTAGTCAGAAGATCCCATGGGTAGTCAGAAGATCCCATGGGTAAAAAGTGTTAGCTTTACCCTCAAAGAGACAGCCTCTGTTGTCTTGATTCAATTACACATTTTAGCATTTTTTGCCACTATTATAAATAATAATAATTAGACTATTTCCAATTTGAATTTTGAAAAGAGACAGATGTCAGATAATAGGATCAGCTGGTGTTTCAGTGCTGAACTGAAATGAAACGACATATTTAAAAAATCTGTTTGTCAAATCTCCTCAGGAAAAGTGTTGATTTCAATGGTTCTTTATTTTAGTTAATAAAAAAATAGTAAAAAAAACCAAAGCCTTCCAACCAGCTGTGAAGAAAACCTGTAAGGCTATCTCAGCTCAGCAGTCAGCTTTCTGAGATGGCTGCGAAAGGGCGATGAAAGGAGGTCACGTATGGAACAGCTCTTGCAGCTTGCATCTTGCGCGTCTATGATCGCCTTCACCTTGGCAGGGGTACAGAGGGTTTGATTCCTCCTGATGCTCCCCAGCAGCCATTTGCACCTGCGCGGCAGGGCTGTAAAACCCTGCCAAATCACCGTGGCAGGTTTCTGCACAGATGTAAGCAACTGCTCCTGGGACAAAACAATACCAAGCCTAGAAATGCCGAGGTTTGGGTTTCCAAGGGTCTTTAATTCTGGTTTCCAAGTCTGTAAACACGCAATGATTAACAGTCTGGAAGCGCTCACCATTTCCCCCATGGCCTGAGTCTTAGCAGCAATCTTAGGGAAGGATGAGAATGGGCTAAAATCCTTGTAGCTCATCCTGTGTTGAGATCCATAAGAATCTGTTTGCCAATGTGCATTTGAAGTGAATGCTGTCTTTTGGCTCCTCTGGTGAGCTCTGCTCTCAGCAGTTGCAGGACCATGTGCATCTGCAACTGTGCAAAACTGCTTTCAAACGCTGTGGAGCACCCCTTTCATATGAAATTAATCGTTACACTGGGGAGAAGGGAAAATGTGCTAAGATGTGATTGCTAAATGGGAAATCTGCAAGGCCCGTTTGGCATCACTGACCTGCTATTTGGCAGGGCTGCCTACATGTTGCACAGGTGCAAATGACTTCTCCAGGGACAAAGCACTGTGAAACTCAGCCTCTTTTCCAGCAATAGACAAGTGGGGAAATAAAACTCTTGGACCGAACCCTGCCCTCATTAACACCCCTGAATCTTACTGACTAAAGGCAGAATGTTCTCTCCAGATAGAGCCAGACAAAGCTTTATTATCTCATTTTCCTGGTTTGATCAACAGGTACTGAATTTTAGTCTCCTCCATGCTGATGGAGACGTGAACTTCCCTGGAGTCTTGAAGGAGAGATTTGCTCCAGCATATTGTTTCCATTCATTGATTTCTACACACCATTTTTAACAGCTCCAAACAGGTCTTGTTGTTTACATATTCCCTTTATCTCCCCCTTGGCTAGCACGCATACTGCTCACTAGGAGAAGGACGGTGCAGTCCTGCTGCATCCCGTCTGCCTCCCTGGAGGTAGAGATGGAGTCAGTTTTCCCAATATCAGGGGTGTCATTGATATTCAACCGCTCTGGAGCTTCTTCAACTCCCATATTTACAGTGCAGCAAACCCCAAATCATGGGTGTTAGAGCTGGTCAGAGCATTTTTGTTGTTCTGAGTGTACAACAGAGAACACATTGCAAATAAATATCTCTACTTGATGGTTTTGCATGGACTACAAAAAGAGGCCATGAAAAATCATGCGCTGTATCATATTGTTAGGCATTTTAGAATCATAGAATAGTTAGGGTTGGAAAGGACCTTAAGATCATTTAGTTCCGACCCCCCTGCCATGGGAAGGGACACTTCCTACAAAACTATGTGTCATGGGTTCAGCAGCAGCAGTCATTTTTCTTTAAGCAGTAGCTGGTGTAGCACTGTGTTTTGGATTTT
>JASSUY010028316.1:0-41330 GCA_032466535.1 Forpus xanthops | reverse complement strand
ACTTCCCTGAGCAACCCATTCCAGTGCCTCACCACCCTTACAGTAAAGAATTTCTTCCTTAGATCCAATCTAAACTTCCCCTCTTTAAGTTTGAACCTGTTACCCCTTGTCCTATCACTACAGTCCCTCATGAAGAGTCCCTCCCCCCTGCATCCCTATAGGCCCCCTTCAGATACTGGAAGGCTGCTATGAGGTCTCTATGCAGTCTTCTCCAGGCTGAACAGCTCCAACTTTCTCAGCCTACCTTCATAATGGGAGCTGCTCCAGTCCCCTGATCATCCTTGTGGCCCTCCTCTGCACTTGTTCCAACAGTTCCATATCCTTTTGATGCTGAGGACACCAGAACTGCACACAATACTCCAAGTGAGGTCTAACGAGAGCAGAGTAGAGGGGCAGGATCACCTCCTTCGACCTGCTGATCACACTCCTTTTGATCCAGCCCAGGATATGGCTGGCTTCCTGGGCTGTGAGCGCACACTGCCGGCTCATGTTCATTTTCTCATCAACTAAGACCCAAAAGTCCTTCTCAGGGCTTCTCTGAATCTCATCTCTGCCCAACCTGTAGCTGTGCCTGGGATTGCTCTGACCCAGGTATAAGACCTGGCACTTGTCATGGTTAAACTTCATCAGATTGGCATCAGCCCACCTCACAAGCATGTCAAGGTCCCTCTCGCTGGCATTCCTTCCCTCCAACGTATCAACTGAACCACATAGCTTGGTGTCAACAGCTGTGTGGTTCAGTTGATAGGAAAATGTGCTAAGAGTAGTCAAATATAAAGAACAGCAGTTCTTACAGAGCCTTGACACTGCCAGTATTGTGCTTTTTCCATGAGAAAAAACTATTAATGCAATTTGGATAAACTAATGTTTATCTAAATGTTCAAAGTGTTTGCAGGTCTTTGATAGCAGAGTAACCCCTTTGGGGCCTGGCTTTTTGACATACACCCTGCTGGCCTTTACTTCGTGTGCTGCAGCCAGTAGGATTTTATAGTCAAACACAGAAGAAGTCAACAAATAGATATTGTCATTAAAATAATGTCCCTTCCCCACAAGCTCCTGATAAATATCTGTCTTCCCCTGTCTTCTCCTTAATATTTTGTACTGTTTCAGGATTTTATTGTATGCTTATTCAGCTACAAACTTGTCAGTTTATTTTGCAGAGTAAATGTATGGAGTTATTATAATTTAGTGTATTTTTTTTTTTTATTACAGAAATCTGAGTTTCTTACATAATTGCAAAAGAAAACCATAGAAGAACAAGACAAAGGCTTCACACAAGTTCCACTTTCATTTCAGCTATCTTTGCTTCTGGACTTTCCATACATTCAACCCTCTCCTTCAAATTATTCACTTGTCCCCCTCTAATGTCACTCATCTGTGAAGACCAGCTGGGCAATATATAATATGATGCATGCACACAGCAGCAGTGGGTTAAAACCAGGCTATAATATGAGTATTATTCTACTGACTTGATGAACTCATTTACAGCTATGGTACAGGTGATAAAATTACAGAGCTGTAAATCCCTTTGGTCTTCTATAGTCCTTTGGCTGATGTCATTTTTCACCAGGAATAATATCTTATTTCTTTCTAAAGAGCTGGGCAGTGCAGGGAAGGGAAGGTAGATATGATTATTAAACGCAGTGTGTGCAAGAGAGGAAAAGATGCTGAAGTCAAACATACACAAAAATTAATAGCTTTCCTGATCTGAACTCATGTTTCTCATGCTCTTTGGATTACAGTAGGGTTACCCTTTTGGTGTCTGCACCCCAGGGATTCACATCTGTGTAAATGTGGTAATAGAAAAAGGCCTTCATGATGAATTCATGGATTGTTCTCATTGACACTAGTTGATACTTTTACTTGGACAAGTCTCCCTTGCAGGTGCACTGACCACACACTAATTGAAAGGATTATTTTCATAACTTTCTGTGCAGTCTGCAATGCTTTCTGTGAAAAGCATAATTGTTTCAACCAGCTGCTTGGAGTTGTTTTTATTAATTTCTTTAAATCCAACAATGCTGGATCAGCATATTTGAGACTGTCCTCCAAACTGCATATGAACATAAATAAAATTAGTGCATGTGGTTCTTGTGTGGGAGAGAACTTTGTTTGCAAGTACAGCATTTCTGTGAGGAGGAAAGTAGCTTTTAAAATGTACTTTTTCTCCCAGCCCTTTGCTATTTTTATCCTCATCCCCACAGCAAATCTTTAATGTGCAGTATGTCTGTATGGCACCTGTTGGGATTAGCTGAGACCCAAGCAGACACATTACAAGTCCATGCACTTGGACTGCCTGATACATATAATCCCAAATTTATGCTCTATGAAGCCTCAAATGTAAAGGGTTTTTCAAGTTGTATTGTTTCCATTTCTTGGGTGAAAGCTGTATCTCTTACCATGAGACTGGCCATAATATCTAAAAAAGGCTTTATGGACTCAGTCTTTGCTTTATATAACAAGCCATGAGTTTGGAGTCCATGGCACAGTAATTTTGATGCCACATTCATGCCTCGCTCCTTCCTGTCTTCGGGAAAATGCTCAAAGTGTGGAAAATGACCTGAGCAAGGAGATCAAAAGCAGGCCGGGAGCATTATCTGAGACAGACAGAGAACACAGATGAGGTGGTCTGTGGGGTCTACTCACTCTTTAGCATCTCTTCTCCTCACCTCAGCTGCCCCTGCAGCAGCAGAGCAAGATTTGTGCAGGTAAGGGGAACCTAGTCCTCCCTCCTCTCCCAAGCCTTGAATGGAGAAGATATGGTCTCCACTGCAGGCTGGGTTCTGTTCAAAGGGCTGCCTATCCCAGCCCCTATCACACTTCCATTTCCTGTCCCTTCCAGAATGGAAACCATGGCAAAGTCCTTCTCTTATCTCACCACCTCCCCCTGGTATCATATGCACCCAGCCATCAAGAGAAACCTGCAAATCCTCTCCGAGGGTCCTGCTCACCATTGATGATGGGAAAAGCTTAATGACTCTCTTTTTTTTCCCTTAATTTTTTGGCCCTTACTTGCATGTGCCATATGCCATGAGGCTATGGAAATGCAACACGTCACGAGACCTTTGGGGGCTGTGCATCATCTCAGAGACTGACCTAAAAGCTATCAGGAAGATAACTTTGCTGGAACAAAACCCAGAAAAAAGGGCAATCTGCTGTTTTGGTTGTTGGAATATGATGCAGGAAATTCTGAGCAGATAACATGCAAGATTTCAAGGTTTCCTAATATAAAACATCCACACAACTGTCAGCCTCTATATTTTCACAAGCTCACTAATTGCACTTCTATTCCTATGGGGAAGATGGTTTTGTTGAGCTAAACCTGTGACTTCCCTCTGACTGGTGTTGTCTGGGTCTTGTGTCAGAAGAAAACAGCAAATATTAATGCAAATCAAGCAACAAGCCTTGCAAAACCAAGAGACTCTCCTAAAAATGACTGACTGAAAAATTACACAGTTTCCTAATTTTCTTGATAAGGACTCACAGGGGCAGGATGCATTTTTTTACTACTTCCCTGCACCTATTTAAGATGTAAAAAAAATGTTTTAGGAAAAGATATTCCGGATCTTAAAAAATACAACAAATATTTTGGATATTTCCAGGGAAATTGCAAGGATTGGCAATACAACTGGTCAAAATAATGGAATTGCCATTTCTGGACATATTTTGATATGTTCAGGCTTGTTCCACTCCAAATCAGAACAAAACTCCAATTGTATTGGAGAAGAATGCTCCCGCTTTTTTCCAGTCAGTGAAATTTTTGTTTTGATAATATTCACATGTAATTTAAAAAGCATATACTAGCAAAAAAATTTACGATGGCATAAAATAGGTAATGATCATCGCGCTAGTAGGGTTACATTAGATTTTTCTGCAATGTTAGTCTGATGCAAAATGCTCTCATGTGGTCCCACAGTCCAAAATTTTGTGTACACGAATCAGGTTGTGTAACAGATGCTTCTGATGCCATCATCAAGGCAGAGGTGGGGCTGGCCAGAGTTTCTAACTTCTTTTGTTTCATTCCAGTGCTCTTCACTTGAATCTGCATTTCTTCAGGCCATGAACACCAGATCCCCAGGAGAACCTTTTGCCACATTCCCACCTTCTGCCGCTCACTTACCAGCACTTGCAGTGAATTGCTCTCTGAGGAACCCAGGTTGCAGCTTGTCCCAGAGCAGGCAGAAGTTTTCTTTGGCAACAAACAAAAAAGCTTGCCACACAGGACTCAGTGTGACTACGGGCTGGACTGTCCTAAAGCACAGCTGAGGAATTGTCTTTTCTGTCTAAGCAGGTTTATAAATCAAATACTGCTGTATTCATGTTTGCTCTTGGTTTGTCATTACTGAAAATCATATTCAGCTCAGAAGTTTGCTCATAAAATTCCCAGAAAGTCTATGTACTGATTGTAAAAAACAGTATTTGTTTTCCTACTGAATAATGCAAACATAAAGCAGCATCTAATCAGTAATCAGAGCATGCCAAATGCCTCCAAGATAGAAAGTGCTCTATAACATGGCTCTCTGGTAACACTGTCATGGTTTAAGCCCAGATGGCAACCCAGAACCATGCAGCCACTCACTCACGCCCCCCTCCCCCCCCCCCCCCCCCCATTCCTCCCTCTCAGCTCCCAGAGGGATGGGGAGGAGAGTCGAAAGAATGTAACTCCTATGGATTGAGATAAGAAGAGTCCAATAACTAAGGTATAACACAAACCACTGCTGTTACCAAAAATAATAATAATGATAAGGGAAATAACAAGTGAAGCGAATACAACCACTCACCACCCATCAACCAATATCCAGCCTGACCCGAGCAGTGATCTAGCCTTTCTGGGTAACTGCTCCCAGTTTATATAGTGGGAATGACGTGCGGTGGTATGGAATGCCTCCTTGGCTGGTTTGGGTCAGGTGTCCTATCTCTGCTTCCTCACGGCTTCCCCTCCTCCCTGGCAGAGCATGAGACTTGGAAAGACCTTGGTCAGAGTAAACATTGCTGAACAACAACTGAAAACATTGGTGTTATCAGTGCTTTTCTCAGGCAGAAAGTCAAAAACACAGCTCTACACCAACTACTAAGAAGGAGAAAAATGACTGCTACTGCTGAACCCAGGACACACTGTTATGAGTCTGATCTAGGAAATAACAAGGGATGATGACGCTCTTCATCCTGCATGGCCATCCTGGTACAAGGTATGTACCCAGGCCAAGTCCTCCAAGCACATTCTCACAGGAGGGCCTCTTGCATCTTTCCAGATCAAGCAAGGATGGTCCTGCTTAGGGATGGATGTCCAATTGGAGCATGCAGGATCTGGCCCTTGCCAGGAGTCCCTGCACATAAATAGTATCATAGAATCAATGAATCAGCTAGGTTAGAAAAGACCTCTAAGATCATCAAGAGCAACCATACCCCAGGGCTGCCAAGGCCATTACTAAACCATGTCACATGTGTGACTGCTCTTGTGTAAAGCTGCTCATGTATGCAAGGGACCTTCCCGTATCTGTTTAGTGTGACAGTATCTTTCTTGTAGATTAGTGTTTACAATTTTTAAACTTAAAACCATTTATAAAACCTAATTTATATTTATTTTGAACATAAACTCATTTATACACCTAAAGCATGCTTTACCTGCCCATTTAGAACTCACTAATGGTTAATGTTTCACATGCCATGTTACTATTTTTCCTAAACAAAAATAGTATTGCTGTCTTGCCCTGTCTGGCAATACTAGTATATAAGAATGGCTAAAGTATGACCACTTTCTTGATAAGAGACAGCCCTTGTTAAGCAGCCACTAAAAACACTCCTATCTGGGTCACAGCTGCATCTGAGACAGCGCGGGCTTCTTTTTATCTGTGATCCAAACCCTGCAGTCCTCAGTGAGCCGGAACTCACTCTGCTGTTGGGTGGCACTTTGCCGGACTAAGAATCAATTTGCCCACATGTTTGTCAAAGGCTGCTCCTCAGCAGGTAGCATTTATTTGAGACTGGACGTGGCAGGTGGTTGCAGCCCAGAAACACATTTTTGCACAGATTCCAATTAAGTGTTTATAAGCCATTAGTTACATAAAACTCAAATCAGTGATGCTGGCAAGTCTTCTGTGCTTTCTCTGTGTGCTAACAACTCAGCTTAACTTTTGTTTGCTGTTGAGGGACTTTCAAGTGAGCGTCAAACACTAACGTTTTAATTTGCAAGGAAATTAGTAGTTGGAAAACTATAATCCCTTACGAGCATGCACACTCACACACATGTGCACACACAGAGTCTATTAAAATTACTTATTTATTAAGTTTGTAATAAATCCTCAACGTGGAATGGCCTGTGCTGAATCATTGAGGTATTTGACATAGATCACTTTAAAGGGTTACTCTGGGGCCTCAAATTCCATTTTTAAACACAAGGCCCTATTGAACCTAATCAATGAGTTTTCTGTGATATACCTCCCCTACCCCAGCAACTTTAATTAAGAGCTTTTGGGCAACTTTAAAGGTTCTTATGTAGTATTTTTAGCTATAGCTGTGAAGTGCTATAAGAGAGCATGAAAACATACCTATGCAGACCTCTGCTTCTCTTTTCACGAGCGGCTGAGAAACTTTGCATCGCACATGGGTGGTGGCTGACATTAGTTTCCGCAAACCCAGTCAGAGCAGCCAGCATGTTCAGCTGTGCCTGCTGGCAGTCAGTGGGGTTCAGCTCCTGAACATGGAGAAGACATGGGGCCAGATCTGCTACCGACAAAGCCTCTCAGGACAGTGGGTGATGGTTGTGGCAGACGAGAGCCCCAGCTCCAAAGGTATAAAACGGCAGCTTGAGGCCAGCTTGCAGACACCAGCCTTCACCAGCTGTGAGTCTGGCAGGAGCAGGTTCAGCTCTTGTGCTGAGGCAAGCCAAGAGTCTCCTTTTATTTATTTATTTCTGTAAGCAGAATTTTCTGTGCTGCATGTAAAGGAGGTGGAGAGGGGACTGGTGATTTTGTGGTGCTTCGTGGTTTGTTTTTTTTTCAGTGTAAACTAGGATATCCATTCCTTTTTTAAAACTTTTCCTGGTGTCCTTTAAAAGAGGAATGGGGCCATCCTGCCAGGACTAGGAGATTTGGCCAGCAAGCCAGAACTGCAATTATAGCCAAATGAAAAAAAAAAAAAAGAATGAAATGTATTTTATTCATTTCAGCTGTTAAGTCTTAATGCAAAGAAATCACTTTGCACAGTTCTGTAACTGACACCAATTTCTAATCTCCAGTACTATTAACTTCTAAATCTCCCTTATAAAGAATATTGGCAGTATACCAGAGTGTAATGCAGCTGAATGGACTTAGTCTAAGCTGGTGTTCTATTTTCTTTTTTCTAAAATACTAAAAGAAAATCATTAAATAATTTTATTAATTGCTGATAACATTTTGGTTACTTGGATTTCCTTTTCTGGCTGCAATAGACACATTCCCAGAGCATGACATGACTTTGGGGCAAAAAAAAAAAGGAAAAGAGAGACCATTGTTTGAAATGACAAAATGTAATGTTATAGGATTGGAGACAGGATAGCTGCAGGATTATGCTGTATCATTAACTCAATTTAAGAGGCCTATGAATTGCAACTAAATATTAAATAGCTGCAAGGAAAGGGTGTTGTTAAGGAGTAATACCAATATGAAAGCTTGATTGCTGTATCTCAGCTGTATTGCAACAGATTTCTGATAAATTGGAGATCCGCTCACACAGGATAGAAAACCTTCAAACATTTATATCTCCCAGCCACTTCACTCCAATGCCATTAGAAAACAAACCCAAGTCTCAGAAATAAATATTATCTATCAACAACCTTGGCAGAAATGACTTTATGAGTCAGTGTAGGGCTTTGACTGAGGCTGTGGCCTTGACATCAAGACAGCATCATTCCAAAGGAACTTGCAAAGATGTCTTCTGCTTGACTTTAGCGATGCTCAAAACCAGTATCAGAATCAGTGCTTCACTGTGGTGATGCTGCAAGGGTTAATTGGGAGCTTAAACAGATAACAGTGAGTTATGCCAAGTTGGCCAGTGGAAGTAATTATCAGATTTAAATATTCTGGCATCCTGGACAGAATTTCTGAGGTGCTGGAAATTAATTATAGCAGAATATCTTTAGACCCAGAAGTTATTGGCAGTGAGGAAGGGAAGAACAATGCGGCCTTGGTTTCAAGCTGACGAGCTTTGGCTGATTTGTTGTGTTACCATTTTAGATTGTGTGTGGCTATATAATTTTTGCTCCTCAAGAGAGCTGAAGTTCTAACACCATCTAAGCCAGAGCTTCGAGAGCTTTTTCCATTTTGTGTCCAAAGAACAGTTGAGTTCACAGAGTACTGAACAAAGGGAGAATATCAAGAAAATATAGGGTGCTTTTACTGGAGCTTAGGATCCTCCATTAATAAGAGCTTCTGGTGATATTAAAATGGGTTTTAACCCCCCTTTCTGCTGAGGAACTTGTTGCCTTTCTGTACCTGTGTCTCAATATCTTTTAATAAATTTAGTGCTTGTGAAAAACTTTCAACTTTGAAACCACAGAGACCAAAGCCTGGATTTATCTCACCCAATTTTAGGCATTTGCATGAGATCCCTCTGCAAAGAGTGCAGACACCCAAGGATCTTTCAGCAATCTTTGCAGACAGACCAGCACGCCCCTTCTTTCTGTGGGCTGAGCGTCTCTCTAAGAGAGCTTCCATGGAGCAAGCAAGTCTCTTACAGGGCTTACTACTTAAGTACCAAAACCAGAAGCCTAAAATGGGTGAAATGAACAAAAGCCTGATCCATCTGGAGGAGCATGTGTGCTAGGGGACCTGATGACTGAGTATTTTCACAATGGCAATCAAGGGTACCGGTATGACTATCAGTTTGTTGGTCAAACACTGCATATCCTTGACATGCTCAGAAATGAGATGAGATTGCATCACTCATTCACCATATGTCACAAATGGATCTCAGATGGTAATTTTCTACTGTAAGCACTGGCATCTTGAGCAAAATATCCAAAAGAAAAAGCTCTGTACGCCATTGTCAATCCCCTAAGCCTGATGTCTTACCAGCTGTAACATCATTAACTGCACATCTGTCTCTAAACTGGAGGTAGTTTTCTAGCCTAACTCTTATTACATGTCCACTCTGAATAAGCTCTGAATAAAGGATACTTGTTAAAGTTCAACTGTAGCAACTTGGTTGCATCAAGTGGTTAGAGACAGCAGATGGGCAGGCCCAAGCGTTTATCACTGAATTAAAGATATATGGCATATTCTTTCCTTATGGCTCATGTGATACTCTTGATAAGATGAACGTAAGCTTCTGGCAGCCATACAGAGTGAAATCTATACACAAGGAATGCATATAAGTCAACTTCTACTTAAGCCTTAAATGAGTACATGTATAATAGTAGTCAGTGAAGTAGCACTGAGAAAATGTGATTTTTTTCAGTTCAGTGGCCAACTGGGGAGGAGGAAGGGCAGAAGAAAAGCAATTTAGAATTGATCTGAAATAAATATTTGAAGGAATTTTAAACAAATGAGAATTATTTTTCCCATGTGTTTTACAAAAAAGAAAGAATAAGATTCCAACAAAAGGTCAAAAGGAAGAAAAGATGGCTCATAGTGTGTGTTAGCTTAACAGTTTATTGAGAGGTCTATAACCACACATATATTTCCCCTCTTAGTCCTAAGCAACATAAGTCATATGCTCCTCTTTATAAGGCTGAGATCAATCTGTGTTTCTATTCAGCCCCATTGAATCTTTGCTGAAAAAGAATATGTTAAATCCCATAATTAAATCATATGAGGCTGAGCTGGAAAAAATATGGGCCTTTTTTACCTTGAGCTAGATTGCATGACATCAAGCAGAAGAAAGGAAACATGATCCCTACTGGTGCCCTGTTCATCAGAGAGGTTTACCTCAGACTGCACAGTATTGCATCCTCCTGCAGGCAAACAACCATGCCCTCTTTGATAAGCAGAGGGAGTCAATGTGAGCCAAGTTCTTAGATAATAATGGACTTTGCTTCTTGTTAGGACAAGCCCTTTGAGGGTTAATTCAGCTTAGACATAAAAGAGAAAAAAAAAGCAAAAGTGACCATATAGTTCCTACTGGAGAGAGTTCTGGACATGTCTGGGTAATACCTGTATACTCTGCTGGGGTCTCACTGTATCAACAGTCAGCTTATTCTTTCCTTTATGCTTTGCAAGAAACAGCAGGGACCACACTGTGAATCACAGAATCACAGACTGGCTCCTGTTTGTGTGGCCCCATCCCATCCCTATTCCAGAGCGCAAATAAGATTTTTTTATCCTTTAACAGAGTCAGGAGTACTCTATAATCCAAAAGGCTTCAGAATGAACAAGCTCTCATCTACATCTACTGTGAGAACATCTTTATTGCAAGCCTTGTTCCCTGCTTGCAGCATATTGTTATAACAGCCACACTGTTGCCCTGACTCTGTTTTGGTTTTGGAGTAAATACAGTACACTAAGTCAAACATTATTGGTCACAATGGTAATGCAGAGTGTATATAATGTGCTTGTATTGCTGCAAGGCATAGTTGAAATATTTACATGGAATACATGAAATAGCAGTAAGGTTCATGTTTTGTTCTATATCTGTAAAGTATTTTATTAAAAAGAATCTGAATCTGAAGTTCATAAATAAAATAGCAATATTGCTTATTTCCAGTACTAGTTCCAGCTTGTTGATTTTAATAGACAAGTATAACACTTCAAGTGTGGAAACACAGTGGGTAATATTTATATGAAATCTCCAAGAACCGTGGTATTTTGCTTATGTGGAATATCATGGCATTTTGCCTGGATCAAGTAACCAGCAGATTAGCACATTAACACTTTTAAGAAACATGCATGTAATCCACTCTGAATGTGGTCTTTGACTCCTGGTAGGAATACCTAATGATTTTCAAATTGACGCATTATTTTATAAAGCAAGTCAAATAAACAGGAATTGCTGAGAAGCTTTGGTAAGGGTGTATGGCATAAGCACACACATGTTGCTATCAACAGAGGAGACAGGATCAGCTCTTTACAGCCGTGGAAGGATTTGCAGAATCTACAGAGATATAGGAGAAACTTGGCTTCCCTTCTTTTTTTGAGCTTTCTGACTTTACTGCTCTATGGGAATGGGTAAGTGGATATAAACTGCTCCCACTGGCTGAAAGTCAGTCACCAGCTCAAGATGACAAATTAACAATAGTCTTCTAAAACTAATCAGAGCTAGCCAGTGAAGCCTGTGAAAACCATTCCCATCACCAGTTTGGAAGGTCCCACTCCTATGTGCAGCCCGATGAGGATTCACACAAGACAGTTGCTCTCAGGCTGCCACAGGCTCTGCTTTTATCACAGATTAGGTAGGAGAAGGGCAGATGGACAAGGAATATGTCAGTCCTGTGTCACATGGCCTAGGACATGTGCCTTCAAAGCTGTGCTCCGACACAGATTCTTCATGTAGTTTTGGTCATGCTGCCAGCCTCCCTGCACTGCTCTTTCCATTTCCCATGGAGAAAAAATCCTGTCCTTCCCTCCATGGGAGCTGCTGCCAAATGCAGTGGTGTGCCTGTGGTGATAAAGCACTCCACATGTGAGAAGCCATGGTTGTTTGGAATGCACATGCAAGCTCACTGGCTTGGTTTGACAACCATCCAGAGGGGGAACAAAACTTTCTATTCCCAGGGTGCTTTCAGCATGGCATAGCAACTGAGTTCAATTTCTGCAGCAGAAGACAGTGGGGAAAATCCAACAGTCCCCCTCCCCTGAAAGAAGCGGCAGAGTCCAGACTGCACGTCAAGAAATGTTACAACTAGCCTTGTAAGAAAGTCACCAGGGACAACTCAAAAACTATGGCAGAGTCATGCTTGGCTGCAGTTGGTTGTGTTTTGAGGGGGAAGCCATGAACAGGTCTCACAGAACTATTGTGGCTAGCTCCATTTCCTGTTAACTCAATTCATTACATTTGTCCTCTCCTTCCTGAGGGACAACTTTTATAACCCAATTAATGTACTTAGTGTCCCTGTTCTCCTTAAAGCTGCTCCAGCTCATATCAATTAAGACCATTTTTGGAAGTGACTATGCAGAAGTCAAAGGGACAAATTAGAAATTGTTCACAGATGACCCAAAATAAAGGTGCAGGATCTCACCTTTTATCCTGCTGCTGGCTGATCTCCTCTCTCCTGGAGAATCAGGAATGAGACACGAGGTTCTAGCTATCCAAATAGAAAGGAAAATATCTTTCCCAGACAATACACCCAAAATGTAAAGAATAACCTTTGGTTTAAACTTTGATTGAAATAATCTGGCTAGGAAAGTCCAAACATGGATATTTGCAGAATGAAAGAATTTTAGAAAAGAAAATTCTGGGATGTGAAAAATAGAAAAACTTGTGATGATGGAAAGAGCCAAATCAAACTGTCTTTTAAAGCCAAATCTAAAAAGCAAACTCCAAAGCCACTCCCCCTGCTACCTCAGTTGCCAGTTCGGATATACTGCAAGGATCTTTCCTTTGTATTCAAGTCATTTGTTGTAAAAAAGAAGGATTATAATGGAAATATTAAAATTTTAATAATGAACAGCCTAGTTGGAAGGCTTATTTAGAAAGCTGCTTAGATGTCAATGAGCAACAACTGCTGAGAATCAAGTACATACTGAGTACACTGTGTTAACATCATGTCAAAACTCTTGGGTATACAACGCCAGTGAAGCAGAAACAGCTCTGAGCAATGCTTCGATGTTAGAATTGGATGAGGTTTGATAGGTTATTAAAAACCCCAAACCAACCTCCCATACTTAAATTCACACAAAAGCCCAGAATTTTGGAACATCACGCTAGAGTCAAACCCTTCCCTCCCCACTGGCAGCCAAAGCTATTTTTGAATTTAAGTCAGATTTAGTGAGGAGGCTTCAGCCAAAAAAAGTTATGGGGGATGGGGGTGGGGAAATCATCAGGAAAAGTCATGAGAGTTTGCCTATTTCAGAAACAAAAGGTTTCCATTTTTCGGGCTGTATTCACAAGAGGATTTGGCAGCTGACCACTTTCAGATGTGCATGCTGCACATGGGCCATTACACGCTTGCATCTCCCAGCTCCAGCGCCCGGGACTGGGGATCAGAGCAGCACTTGCCATCCCCACACTTTTATATCAGCCTCCCCTTCCCCTGCAGAGGCAGCTGAATCTGCACAGAAGTGTTTACACAGGCAATTCAGATTGGCATGCTGAAACTGGTTACACTTGAGCCTTGTTCTGGATAGTGTGGCTGCCTTCATGTGAGGGACTTCTCAATTCAGTTAACAGTTGGCTCAGAAAACCAACATGGGCAATCCTTGGGGTAATAAAAAGTTGGGAGGGTCAGGGATGTGCTTTGCCGGAGCATATGGGGATCCCCATTTCTGAGGCCAGAAAGGACATAGTCTGGTGTCTCCACAAATCCTGTATTTTTTTAATCCACAATTTTAGAGCAAAGCAAGTACTTTCACAAAGGGTCCATGGATGGCTTTCCTCTTTTCTGCTCCCTCCAGTCTTCTTTTTAAGTTCTTTCATTCAGAAAATATGGATGTTTGGACTCATTCTGTCAAAAGAGCAGGGAGTGAGTCAGCCACCAGAAGATCATTTCATGCAAAGCTACCTTTCATCCATATGCTTAAATGGTCATGCAGCATCAAAGTCTGCTGCAGTCATTGCTAGATTTCATCCTCACAACACTATTTATTAGATAAATACGTTCTCTGCTTTTCTGAGTGCCAGCGAGAAGCAATGGGTTGAGGGAATGCCTTGGCAAAGGTCATGGATGAAAATCTTAGTTGAAGCATGGAAGAACTTGGGTTTTCCAGGTCCTACCAGCTCCTGAGACATCCGTCCTTCCTCGGACAGTCACTGGGGAAGGAATGAGCTAAGCAGCAGCCATGAGGAAATCGTATGCTGTCATGAGGAAAAGGTCTGAGCTCAGCAAAACCTGGGGCTGACCCAGGGAGAACAAAGCAAAAAGCAACGTGTTTATTTGAATGTCGGGTTGTTTAACCATGCTGTATCTCCAGATGCGCTGAGGTTTGCTAACTGCTCTTAAAGTGTAGCTTGACTGTGAAAAGTTACTGGAAATATGGCACTTTTCCTCAGAAGGACCCTGTGTAGAAATCAGGAGCAGGAGAAGAGACCACCATTTTGAAGCTGGTTTAGGCTCTGAAAATTAGAGGCAAAGTGCTGCTCTCCAGTCTCAGGACAGAGGATAAATCACTGAGACTGATCAAGGACTAAAACCCCCAACTTTGTCAGTTTAGACATCTGGTCTTATCTTCCCACACATGCCTTTGTACAGAAACCACCTTTCCCTTTGGCACAGGTCTCTTTTCTCTCTCTACCCAACCATAGCCACCAAGCCAATACTTTCTACACAACAGGGTCCCTACCCCTCCTCAGCAGCCCCTGATGGGACAGCTTCTGCCACTGCGCTGCATGCCACAAGTAATAGTGAGCTGACAGGCAAACATGACCCTCTGTTTCTAAACCCTTTTGGGGGGTTATGGACCACATAGCAAGGAAAAACCCTCTGTCTCCTTGTCCAGTTTTGTAAAACTAGACCAATATTTGGTTTTGGTAGCCAGTTTTGGGGGTGGGAGGTTTGAGGACAATAGAGGCTGATTTTCCCACCAAAGTGTTAAATTCAAAGAAGGGCTCCTTTAAATCACATAAGATCAAAATCAGGCCATGAGTGTGCCAGAAATCATTTAGAAATATCAAATGGTAAAATAGCATTGGAAGAAAGAGGAAGATAATGCTTCTTGTTTCTTCCCATTCTATTTTACTATTTGTCTGGGAAGGAGGAAATGAGGGAGCACTACCATTTTATTTCCAAACAATATTTGCTTACAAGCATTCGAGAAGCTAGGTATCTTGAAAGCATAAGTCCTATTTCACTACCTAAAGAGAATATAACTCTTTCAAACAAATCCCTATCAACCCAATTAATATGCCATGGCGGAAATCTTTTACTTCACACAGCACAGAGCAGTAGGCATCCTGGAAGTTGCATACATCAAGAAAAGCTGTTTTAATAATGTGTGTGTCTTATCCACGCCTTCCTCCTCAGTCCTCCCTTTCCATGCTTAGCGCACTCACTGAGATGAACTAACTTTCAGTCTGACTTTTGATTAAAGCATTTAACTGCTTAATTGCAACCGTTTCAACTCCAGATTTGTTGTAAGCAAAAATTAGCAACAGTTAACTATAAAGTATTTGCAAAAAGATGACAGAGTTAAGGAGCCTTAATTTAATATCCATCTTCAGAGGTTTATAACTGAATCCATACTTGTATTTAAATACCAAATAATCTGCTGATCATTATGCATAGTTTTCAGTCACTGTAACAAAAACATGATGTCGCAGTCATGCTGTGAGCTCCGTAGCTAGGTTTCCTTGTTTATATTAACAGCTGTAAACACAGTCTAACTCAGCCTTGATTTAAAAGCAGATTTCCCATACTTTCAAGAATTCATCACATTGTGAAAGCTACAATTTCAGAACCCTTCTCACATGCTTATTGATTATGCTTAGGATCAGCCTGTAATGCTACACATGCACTTGCAATGACCCATTTTAGAGCCTGTACATTAAAAGGGCCAATTTTCCATTTTCTTTAAAAAGTAAAACCAGCTTTGAAAATTTGTGTGTATAATACTTAATGTCCTGAATACAGCCTCCAGACTTCTACATATGGGGCTGGACATTTACTTAAGTGCTTTGCTGGGTCAAGGTTTTACGTATTTATCCTTCCATTTAAAAATACAGGTTGTAGAACCATCTTAAAGCCATTTAAATCAGTGAAATGGATTTCACTCTGTCAGAAATAAGTTTTAGTGCAAAGTTTTACCTTCCTACTTCTTAATAACAGCATTGGAAAACCTGAGATATTGGAAAAGGAACACTGACTGCATAAAGGACCCTGAGCTCTCTCTTTGTTGGCTTTTTTTAATACTATGGTGAGAAGCAAGCTACATTTAAATTGAAAATCACACAAAGTAAAGAAAAATCTGCTAGGAACATTTTGTGATATTTCTGTCTTGAGAAAGGCAGCAGCATGTCCATCTGATGAGTTCTTCTGACACAAGTTAGGTATCCCAGTTTGTGAATCCTGAGCAAAGCCAACCACCAGTGCAAGACAACCTTGAGGGTGAGGCAGATGAAGATCCCTTCTGTAGGAAAACTCTACAGTGCTACAGAGCTGCTGTAGCAATTAACCATCACAGGGGTTCCATCCACTGAGTCTTGCATGGAGAAAGAAAGGGAGAAGGAGGAGTTCATGTCAGACACATGCAGGTTGCATGTCAAAGGAGCCACTGGGATCGCACCGCTCTACCACAGGGTAGTGATGCTCCTCAGAAAAGTGATGGCATGCCTCCACCGTTAGCTTCACTGCTGTTGCCCAGATTTCCTTTTTACACTCTCAGAAATCTGCCTGGAAAACCTGATTTAGACCTTCACAGCATCAAATCTCTGCAACTTTGCCATAGTGCTTAACCTCCAGAGAAATGCATCTCTGGGTCAGGAGAGTCAAAGCGCAAGGCTGATCTCATGACCTCACTCATCTATGACTAGCTGCAAAGCTTCAAGCTTATACTTAGATCCTGCCTCAGCGCACTCACTGGTCCCCTTCATGGCTCTGCTGTCTTGGGGGAATTGCAGTCATGTAGGAGTGAGCACACCACCCACCATCCATATACCGCCAGCTTTGCTTCTCCTAAGCATTCAAGGTGGGATCAGAATTTAAAGTGTAGCCAGATTAGGAGCAAAGATATGTACAGAAGTTAGGGTCTAGGGCTGTTTCTCCATCAGTATCCTTACCACATTTCTCACTCTCCATTACAGGGAGGACTGCTGGAAGAACATAATATAAATCTTATGCAGGAGTCCAGATTCACTCGCTTGTAGAATAATACAGCTTAAGTGATCTCCCACTTGACACACCAGCAGCTCTTGTTCTAAATATTGTCTCTTCTACCCCCTGTCCTTCAATGATTAGAAATGAGCTTGTTCAAAACTTCAGTTTACCCCTTTGGATGTCACATATGAACCTGGTCTGCCAAGAGCCTAGTCTAGCCGTACAAATGATGTTAAAATATAACCTGGATTGACAAGGGATCCACAAGGAGCTTAGCCAAGCCATTCCACATCATGCCATGCAATTTATTTTTATACGTCCAAGATCTCATTCAACTTGCTTGGCTTCTCAGAGGACGATTAAAACCAATGTGTAACAGATGGGAGAGCTAAGACAAACAGAGGTTAAATGACTTGCCTGGGGCTGGTAAGAATCTAGCAGAATGGGCGACAGGAGGCCCGGATATTAATTAGTTAATATTTGTACAATGTTAGGAAAATATATAGCGCTATATAAGTATTATTGTAAGGTGGCCCCTGCAGTTTGGAGAAGCAGAGGGCAACAGTGCACAGGCAAGTGCAAACATCCTTCCTTGTCTTGTGGCATTTCTGTTATCCGTGGGGTCTGGGAGGGACAGAGCATTCCCAGGGCACATGAGAGAGGAAATGGGAAAGCCCAGGGAAAGAGATCCCACTCAAGCAACACCACTGAGTACCTGCAGGCTGCTGCATCAATGTGTTAAATCCAGGAGCAGTCACTTGCTCTTCCCACTGAAAGCAATAAATCTATCAGGTACAGTCAAATTGGCTATGTGGTCAGCTGCCTTTGGCGGAAACCTTGAAACTGAATTTGAGATATTTGTGGGTGTTTACAGCAGGAAGAGGTGCAAATCTCTCTGAAGCGCCACAGGACTCATGTGCCATGCTGCTCTGTGCTCTGCTGAAATCCCAGGAGGCAGGTCAGGCCAGTCAGTATTAAAGACGGATCTATGGGAAAGGAGGAAAGGGTCACAGTGTCATATTTCTCCTTTTTTTCCACCTCTCTGGGGCATTCATCCTGCTCCCATGACTTCAGATCTGATTTCTTTAGATGCCTTTTTCAGTCCAGCTTCCCTTCACACCATCACACATCCCAGCCTGCTGCTCAGAGCCTCCTCCAGATTCCCGTATCAGCCTGAACAAAACATGCATAATTTTTTTTTCTACAGGACAGCTCTCACTCTCCAGTACTTTTAACATCATTTTTCACACAGTTTTAAGAGTGGTGAGTGGCTAGCATTTTTGGCCATTCCCCTTCTTTCTCTTGGCTAGAATACAAAAATATTACCTAAGTTGTGATGCATTTTTCTTTGCAATTTTTAAATCATTCAGACTTCCCATGTAGTCTACTAGAATCTTCATCCCAGTTTTCATCACCTCATAGCTTGATTAACAGGATCTGCCATTTTGTTTCCCATCAGTTTATCTCAGACTTGACTGAAATGCAGAATTTCCAATTGAAAATTCAAACATTCGCTTTCATCTAAAATAGGATAAAAAGCTCAAATATTAAAAGCACCTCCTTAGAAATACTAACATTTTAACTACTACATATTTAGGCAAAACTTGTCAGCATTTCTAATTTCTGAATTCTAAATGTTTAATTTTGTTTCATTTATTTGACATGCTCTCAGTAAAGTGAATATCAGGCTGCATTCCCCTGCCCTTGCAGATTCTGCTTGCTCTAAGTCAAAATCTACAGGAAACTACACTTCAGTATAACATGGTCTTTACTGCCTATACTGCATGGTACAGTGAGAAGACCATATAGTGTGCACTGAGAAATATACAGTATAGTGAAGGATTTCACCCAGAAAAGAACAGAGAGCAGAGCTTCATGGCTGTCTTACAGCTCCCACTTGGCATCAAGATGATGCTTGTTTCTGTACTATACAACCTGGTGAGCTAATTGCAGATTACTCAATGAGAGACATGGGTCTCTACATCCCATTCTTTTTCCCTAAGGGATATGCCATGCTTTTACCTGAATATTTTTGGAATGAAATGATTTACGTTATTTTAATTTAAAAAAATAAAGTGATTGGATCAAATGAAGCCTTTTCTGGTTTTTGGTTTTTTTTTTTTTTGTTTTGTTTTGCTACAGAAAATGTCCATTGCTGAGAAGCTGTGTACTCAACTGTAAAATCATCCTGACAAAAATGTCCCATAGCCTCCAGTACAACCACCACAATTATTTTTACCAGTGCTCTAATCTGAGCAATTTGAATCTTCTTTGATTATTCAGATTGTTTTCTTTACCATCAAACCCTCCTCTCCATCAAACACCCAAACTGTCACTCCTGTTCCTGATGTTACCAACAGAAACTTTCCTTGTGCCAGTCAAACTCCTCATGATTCCCTGGCCCAAAGCAACATCCAAAGCCACCCAAACTTCTAAGCCTGGATGAAAAACCTGTGTATTATTTAGTGGCAATTAAAGAAAAAACACAACAAAACAACAACAGAAAATGTTACTGGTTTTAAAAGGGTTGTCAACAATTTCAGCTGATTCCCGTAAACAGTTGGAGAAAAGTAACAAAACATGAGTATATTTTTACTCAATTCTGAGCAATATTTAAAATGTTCAACAACAGTTTTGATTGCCAAAAATTGCGAGTCTGGTCTGCGCACTGTTTTAAGAGCTTTAAGCATGTGGTTGAGTTTGTGGTTTGAAAACTCTTGGAGATTTTCCTCATCAGAATTACTTTTTCCAATAATAAATATAATAAAAATATGAATTGCCAGCCAATAAAAATATAAACATAAAAATAAAATCTTCAAAATAGAGACCTTCCAGCCAGATCTGCTCTCCTTTTCCAAATCCCCTATCAAAACTCTGCTTCAATGACTACAAGAAATTGGCAAAGCAACAAATACCAAAGCAAGTTAGGATGCAATGCTTCTAAATCACTCTGAAGCATCGCATTCTAAATTTAATTAATGACTGTGGCTGGAAAAGCATGTTGCTAAGACCTTCTTGATCACCCCCACTTCTCCTTTTCATTCCACACCATCACAGGCTATGTTTTTGTCATGTGTGCAACCTTTGGTCCTCTGCACTCCAAAAGCTTCCAGTGAAACATCCTCTTTAAGATGAAGGGCTCTATGTTTGGCAGGTTGTATCCGACTTGCAATCAAGGAACACCATTCACTGATTTCAGGAAGCTCATGAGCACGTTTCGGTGGCTGCAGTTGGGGTTCGATTCTGTGCTGGGCTGCAGGCACCCGAGGAATGCCAAGTATCCTCAATTCCATTAACTTCAGTGGGAATTAGAGGGCTCAGCTGTATTTAATATTTTACAAGGTCAGGCTCTGAAAACCATATTAGCATTCTCAGTTCCCAGTGGGCCAAAATTCAGCAAAGTGTTTGATTGAGACTTAACTGTAAACATCTGAACAGTCCCCCTGATTTCAATATGACTATTCTCATGCTTAAAGTTAAGCATATGCCTAAATGATGTGCTGAATTTGGGCCAAAAACTACTGTTTTCAAGTTCTACACAAGTTCACAATAGGCAAACTGCTGGTCTATAATAGCAGTTGTTTTATAATCCTGTTTTTTTCTTTTTCAGAAAGGACAACACAAGATGATATATTTTTAAAACAGAAACTACACTGTTTGAAGAGGATGGGTTGGTCTGGTGAAAACTTGGGTATTTCTACAAAGTTATTAATTGACTGTTATTGTTGTTATTATTACTGTTATGCCTATGTGAATGCAGGAAAAGCACCTATCCCAGACTCTTGAAGCTTTTGCTATTCCTAAAAGAATATAATCCATACAGAAAAGAATAACAAACTCTCTCTACATGACATCAAACATCAGCCAAGTGACAGCTAAAAATATCCCACCCTCCTCAGGGATCCTCAGCCTCTTGTACATCTGAACCCTCCCAGAAGCACTAGAAAACAGAAGTATGTTGTGGTGTGCTCTGAATGTCCCCACCTTTCACCTCCCTGGGGCCGAGGCAGCCAAGAGGCTTCCAGAGATGGGTGGGCTGGCACCTCTCACCTTTGCTGAATTAGGAGAGAGGAGACTTCACCCTCGAAATGGTGCTGGCCCCCCAGGAGACAGCATCTTGGCCAGCTCATTGCAGGGGATAGATGTGGCTCCCAAGTAGATTCCTTCACCTAGAAAAGCATTGGTGTGGGGGGCACGTGGATCCTGCTGTGACAGCTCTCTTCCTTCAAAA
Organism: Forpus xanthops; assembly: GCA_032466535.1. Classification (NCBI taxonomy): domain Eukaryota; kingdom Metazoa; phylum Chordata; class Aves; order Psittaciformes; family Psittacidae; genus Forpus; species Forpus xanthops. The sequence continues at coordinate 20,220 of JASSUY010028316.1, read as the reverse complement.
AGTAAAAGGTTCCTTCCTCTGGGAGGATACTGGGGCTCAGCAGCTAAGGGACAGAGGGGCTTCCCAGGACATCTGCTATGGCAGAAACATAGCTGTGCATCACTTCCGGCCTCTATTTTGCATGCACTATCAATTAAGACTTTTATTATACCCTGCAGTGTTGGAGGATGTAAACCTACCCAAGCCTCCAGTCAGAAGCCAGGAGAAGGAAAGAGCTTTTGCGACTTTTCATCCAAGCACCCTAAGCATAGCATCTTATGGGACTAGAGTCATGTGCTGAGAAGCCATGGGAAGCAGCACAGAGGAGAGGAGAAGCATACAGCTCTCTTTCTTCCACTGTGGACGCAGGGGCCAAAACAAGACTTGCTGAGGTGCCTCCAAGCCAGCTCCAGAGATTCACACTGGGGCAACAGAGAAGCTCCCCTCTCTCCTATTTTCTTTCCCTCTTTAGCAGCAGGTTGTCACTCTGACTTGCTACATCAACTCTGGCTTCTCCATAAATCCAGGATCTACAAAACTTCCAATGCAATTTACTGGCTGCTGTGAAGGCACTGTAAAGCCAGAACAAGGACATATTTAAGATGGGACAAATGCACATGGATTTAAGCCCAGAACCTGCTGTTCTCAGTCTGCATCTCCCTTTTTTGACATCTTTCACAACTACTTCAGCACACAGGTTTTGGCACATAACCCGTTACCACGTTTGACAAGATAGCTTGTGGTATTTTCTCAGTGAGGCTGACTGGAAAATGTCCCCTGCCTTTGCTCCAAACTCCTGTAGAAGGCTTATAAAATCAAAGCAACAGCATAGCCGAAATCCATTAAAAAAAAAGTAATATTCTGAATCCCAGACAAACCTCTTTTGGCACCACTGACAAAGAAATAGCATCACCATTAGAGAAGAGCCTTGGGTGTGAGATGGAGCACTGGCAAGGCACAGGGAAGATAAATGCTCCAGACTGGTGGGCAGTGCCAGACATTCTCACTCTTAAACCTTCCTCCCCTTCATTCCCAGCTGACTCTGGTGGCAGGGATTTCTGAACAGTGGCACATGCTCTCCATGAGTGTTCAAGTTATCACACAGATATGTTTCCCGAGCAGCTTGATGTCCCCGGTTGTGTGTATGCACAGGGCTGTACAGCTGAGAGCGGCTGTACTTTGCTGAATGTGGCTGTGCCTGAGTGAGTACCTTTTCTGTCTGAGCCCACTGTCCCTGCTGCCAGGGGAGGTCAAAAGGATTTGAGGTGACAGATTTGTGGGTGACAAAGAGATTTGCGGTATCCTCCTGCGAGACCAGAAAGACGGGGTTGAGGGAGGCTTTCTGCATTGGCACGCTGACCTCAGTGCTGTGGAACCAGATGATTAACAAATGGATCCGGGACTTCTAAACTTTGTAAAAGCATACTCATGTCTTAGTTTTGCTTCCGTGCATCCAAAACACGAATCCCCATTGCTACTCCTATTTCCCTGCTGCGTGAGAGCTCGCTGTGGGATTTAACCCGACAGCCGTGTCCTAAGGCTGCCAGTCTGCACAGAGCCCGCTCCACGCCGGGTCTCTGCCCCCATCCCTATCCCTTTCCCCACGCCAGGCTGCTCCGGGACCACCGCCGCTGCCAGCCGGCACCGGCTGTGCTGCCACCTCGCGGGCACCTCTGTCCTTCTCCCGGTTCCGCTCCTGGTCCTGCTCCACGCGGGCTGCCGGGCTAGCGGCCACGCGAGGAAGGCGGCGGAGCAGCCACTGGTGCTGGCCCGACCCCCCTCCCGCTCCCCTCCGCCGGCACCGCCCCGTTCCCCGTGGCCGCCCTCCTGGCAAGGGGGAGCGTTTCCTGTCGTGAGTGGACCCCGGCAGGGTCCACCTTCCCCGGCACTTCTTTTCTGACGTGACGGTGTCCTAGAGGGAAGACCCGAAAGCTCATTAATCACTTCAGGATGTTTTAGACGTGGGCAACAGCGCTGCAGAGAATTCAGGCCCTCTGACACTCCGGTGCAGTATCCGAGCATTTAACAATAACAGTCAACACTGCTGATGCCTGTGAAAATACAGATGTAAGCCAGCTGTCTGTCAGGGTGAAAAATGTGTTTGTCTTTTTGTTTTAACGTGTCATTTCCCTCTTGGACATTTGCTGTGTTACTGCCAGGATATCATGTGCTTCCAGCACAGGCTTTAACCCAGGAAGGCAAACCACGTTCAGATGGAGGGTGGGTGTCATTGTCCTGTTTCTGCAATTCTTTTTGTTCATCTGAAGGTAAACAAAACATATCTGACCTAATTCCTTCTTTGTTTTCTGCCCACAGCAGTGAAATAGTTTCCAATATCTATTTCTAGCCAAAGAGAATGACAGACACAATCACAGAAGGATCACAGGAAGGGTGAAAGAGTGTGTGCTGTGGGGTGTCAGTGCATGAAATATCTTGATGCTCAGTTTAATGCACAAAAGCTTGAGATTAGTAAGGGGAAGTGAGAGACTATATAATGATCAAAAAATAATAGGCATAAAATAGGCTTGTGGTGGGACAACTCATACAACTGGCATATTACTAGGAAAGGACATAGTTTATTTGTGGGGGACAAGAGAGGGCAGAAGGTAAACATGGCAGTCTAGCCATCTCTGAACTCCAAAACATGGAGGAAAAGTAGTTGAAAGTTTGATCACAGAGAAAAAGAGTTTAAGTGATCTCAGGATAAGTATCTACAGTGGACAATCCTCTCAACAAGTACAGGTAGAGGTGGCAGGATCCTCCAGGAGGGGATGCTCTCCAGAGCTTTTAGCAACCTGAGTAAGTAGCAAACCAAGACAAGAGACTTCATAGTCTATTGAAGTAAAAGAAACAGCTCCAGAGGGAGCAAATTCTTCACATTGATAAACTTCTGTTCATTACTACTGAAATGCTGGGACATTCCTTGACATGATTTTGTCCTCAGGTACTCACCGCTGTCCCAAAACAATTCCTAAACACTGGAGTTAGCAGGGAGCAGCAGCCAGATCCCATGGTCATACTATTGCTTCCCAGTTTTGGAGGGCAATTTAGTTTAGCTGTTCAGATATGGGCTACACTCTGACAGTTGTTCGCAGTTTTAAAGAATAGCTGTGGGTGCATTTAGTGTGTAGTGAAATGTAGGCAGGGTGTTCAGCAAGCTCCAGGAATTTGCTGGTGCCAAAACCCACCCAGGAGAGCAAGGAGTAAATTTCTACAGATGTGGAAATAAGTGGCAAAGGTGGAAATTGAGATGAAGGTGACAAAATGACAGCATTGTGGTACATTGAAAAGGAAGGAGAGATCAAAACAGTGGACACAGACTTTAGTTAACTCAGAGAACAGGTAGGTAAGATCTTGTGTAAAGACAGTGTCCTGGGTTCAGCAGTAGTAGTCATTTTTCTCCTTAGTAGCTGGTGCAGTGCTGTCGTTTTGACTTTCTGCCTGGGAACAGCGCTGATAACACCAATGTTTTTAGTTGTTGCTCAGTAATGTTTACTCTGACCAAGGACTTTCCAAGTCTCATGCTCTGCCAGGGAGAAGAGGAAGCCAGGAGGAAGCAGAGACAGGACACCTGACCCAAACTAACCGAAGAGGTATTCCATACTACAGCACATCATGCCCACTATATAAACTGGGGGCAGTTACTGGGAAGGCTAGATCACTGCTCGGGTCGGGCTGGGTATCGGCCAATGGGTAGTGAGCGGTTGTATTCTCTTCCCTTGTTATTTCCCTTATCATTATTATTATTGGTGGTAGCAGTAGTGGTTGTGTTATACCTTAGTTATTGGACTGTTCTTAGCTCATGGGAGTTACATTCTCTCTCTGGGAGCTGGGGGCGAGGAAGGAGAGTGAGTGAGCGAGGGGTTTAATGATACTGAGTTACAAGCTGGACTTAAACCAGGACAAACAGTTTATGGGAAAAAGGAGTTAAGTAAAACTGTCTTTATTTTTGGAGAAACAAACTTTGCAGGTAAAAGAGTAAACTATTCCAAAGCAGGGGAAAAAGAAGCAGTAGTAATAAACTAACCACACGCTCTTTCTTGACTTCAAACACTGGAACACACACAAGCAGTGGAAACAAGGCTAGACTGCTGAAGATGAAACTAAGTAATGTGACTATAAAAGACAATAAAAAGGAAAGCAAAGGCACAAAATGATAATGAGAAGTCACTCTGTGAGGGGAAAATCAAGAAAATGCTGAAGGAAAGCTGTTGACAGATAGTGTCTTCAAGGCCAAAAGCTTTTTTGCTTCAGGCTTCAGTGAAAGTAGTGACTAAAATCAGGTGGCTTAAACACAGTATAGGAGGTAAAATTTATATTACCTCCTCTCTGACAATATAACAGGACTTACAGATGGATAAAAAAGAGCTACTAAGTGTTTGTATACCGTGATTTTAACAAGGTTTTTGATGCTACCTCTTAAAGGCAAGCCAGAGAGATGTAGTCTAGATTAAATCATTATTGAGTAAATGTAAAAAAGGTAGAAACAGTGCTCTCAGGCAATACTTAACCATTAACTTACTGTGAAAATTATATTCCTTAAGAGCAGCATCTGTATATTCATTAATGACCCGGATGTTGTATATTGAAGATTATTATAATATCAACATGGAAGAAGCTGCGGGATAGAAATATTAGTAAGAACAAATGGGAGAAATGGTCTGACAAAGAGCTGTGATGTTCAATTAGGGTTCCTGCCTACATGTTACGCTTAGCCAGGAATAATCACCTAGACAAGTAAGGGATAGGCAACAAATTAATAGGTTCTCTGAGAGATCTTGTGCTTCTAGCAGGTCATAACTGAACACTGGTCAACAGCATCTTGGTGGTGCAAAGAAGGCAGAGGCAATAGTGAGCTCCATGATTAGGACTTTGCCCTCATGACAGAGCACTGGTGATCCCAGCCTGGGCCAGGCTCTGGCTGAAGCACCATGCACAGACTTGATGTGGGTGAGTGGGAATGAGACCACAGAGTAACAGTTATGAAGGGAGATATTGAAAACGTGGCCTATGAGAAAAGATTGAAATAAATATTTGATGAAGAGGAGGGGAGGCTGAAGTGAGATGACTGCCTTGGTTTGCCCTGGGTTGACTGGGTTTCTCCTGGGCAGCTGCCAGGGAAAGGACCTAGGATATAACTCAGCAATGTTCCCAATTGGCAGATTTACTGTGGTCAGACTGTGTTAGAAGTTGAAGAAGGTTGCTACAATAGATCCAGGCTGCGGCATGCCAGCTGAACCAGTGTCAGAGAATGATCTTTGGCATTTTTAATTTCCTACTATAAACCTGGATAATTAATCTTCAAATACATAAAAAGATATCTCAGTGAGGAAGAGAATCCCCTGTTCTCCAGCAACTAGGTATTTAGAGTTAGAAATAATAAGCACAGTAGGCAACCAAGATAGTTTGATCTGGATTTTAGAAAAATTTATTTGGAAGCTCTGAAATACATTGCCTTCCAGAAGGCTCCATTGCTGAAGGCTGCTGAGGAGAAGCCAGGTAAACATCTGGCAGTGATGCCTGAAGAACAGTAGGTCCTTTCTCATGGCAGAAGGATATTCTGGAAGTCTTTTATGTTACCCTCCAGCCCTACTTTCTGTTCTTCTGTCAGAACTAGGCATGAGCTGTTAAATAGGTACAGTTCTCCACCTCCATTCAGTGAGAAGTAGGACCTCTTACAATTGGACTCTCCTTCATCATTCTCACAATATTTCAGTGCACAGTTCTAGGGTAAACTATAAATCCCTCAGAAATTACTTGCACTGAATTAGCTTCCCCATTGAGGACTCTGTAATTTAACATCAATACTTTGAGGAGCTAAATCATATTCACAGTTCTGCTTTAATATTTTAGAAATTGTGATTTCCGGGCAACTTTGACAAAGATCACTGACATAAAGAGCTTAGGCTTTCCAAGGACCTCATGACCAGTGCAGATAAGGCCAACCAAGATCTAAATACCCTGGTGAGGTTAAAAAGCATCTACACTGGAGTGGGTATCAGAGAGGCAACTATTGCAGTCTGGATGTCTCCTTTTTATGTTTTAGTGCAGTTCTGTCGTTATCCTGGGAAGCACTCTAAGCCAAGAGCTTTTCATACCTACAGAATGATTTAAGCAATGTAGGAGCAAACAAAGACAATCTATCAGCCAGGGTGGAGATGTTGTCTGGAAACTGCTCTTCTATTTTGACCTGTAAGTTAAAAAATAGGTTTTGGTTTTGTTGTCTAGCAGACCTGTTCAATAGTGTAAATACATGTAAATAACTTTGACAAGAACAACTATCTCAGGTCTGTTCCAATTCATTTTAGTTCAAGAAGGAAACAATTCCCCCTGGAGCCCAAATTGTCTAGATCACTTAGGCTCCATGACAACCTGTACAGAGGAAGTTGTGTTGGGGTAGCTGGCCGCTCTGTTCCATTTTTTAGAAGTCAGAAGAAATTATCTTGACATTCCTGAAGAGAAAAAGTTGCCAAATGTTTCTTCTCCATGAGACACAGAGATTTTTTCCTTTCAGTGAGAGTTAAATCTTTTTTGACATGCTGTATTGTCACACAATATGGAAATCTTGAATTTCCAGCCATTCCTGGCTGGTCAGTTAGCTCCTTCCAAAACCTGCCTGCACTGTAAAAAGGAAAAATAGCTTGGAAGTTTGGAAGAATTATAGCCACCTTGGGGTGGAGGGCTGGGACACAGACATTGCAAATCAGAGGTTCAAACTTACTCACTCCCTTTGGCTTTCACTGCCACTTCAGTGCCCTGGTGCTATAACTGCCTTTGAAAATGTTTTCCTGAATTATTTTGTCTTATTCATGCAATAAATCTGCACAAAAGCAGGTGTAAGGCTCTTAATTTTCAGTAGCAGCACAGGGAAAGTTGTGTTTGTTTCCCTGTCCGTATGCATTGCAGTAATGATGAGAACTAAAGCAGTGTTTCCACTCGGTTTCTATCATTAAATTCTCATACAGAGTCTGTGGCCTGAACCAAGTTTCTCTGTTAACAAACCTGAAACAGTTTTGTTCTTAAGATGAAATAAGATTAGATTCATTAAGACCAGCCTGGCCATAAGGAAAATATATAGATATTTATTTTAAAGCAAAATGCCTAAAATTCCTTCATCCCTGATAATTTATTCCTGCTAACTATCATGTGATGCAAATGCATGCAATTTGTAGCAATTTTACGAATCAGAGCTCGGGAAGGTTTATTAATATATGATGATCTACATCTAACCGGCCAAGATATAGGAGAATGGGATGACAAGAAACTGCATTGATGACTTCAGATTCTGATGATACTTAGGTAAAAGCTTACATGGAATCCACTGAAAATATAAGTGTAAATGTAAAATATACACCTCTTCAAGCAAAACTTTTCCCCAGTGACTTTTTGCAAAACATAAAGTGCCTTGGATTTTCAATGGTGAATAATATTTTGAGACTGACTATGGCACTAAAGTAATAAAATTGGTTTTGTTCCCTTATCTTTCTTGTATTTTTCCTTTAACACAGGATAGAGGCAGTGAAAAATGTAATTTAAATTTTTATACTGTATTCTTGATAGATTAGTATATTCCTGTAATTTATCCAGACAAGTTTCATTTTGATATGCGCATAATTTGAAGATTTTCTTTTTATCTTTGTAGCACTGGGAGATGTATCAGAAGAAATAAAAAAATAATGTTTTAATTTAATGTTAAAGGAAAAGTTCTTTTAATATGAAGTTTTCAATCCACATGACAGAGCTATTTTCTGAATTTAAGTACACAATGGGCAAATATTTGTGAGTGGCACTCTATCTGTTTCAACCTGCCAAGGAGTTGGACTAGACTCTTAAGATCCATCTCATCTTTTTTTCCTAAACATAGCTTTTTTATTCTAGCACATTATTTTACCCTGAAAGATGGGAAAGAGTTGTTTCTAAAGAAGAAATACTCACACATCGGGCATTGTATTGTTAGTGAGGAACAATATGTTTAACTACCAATACTTCACAAAGTAATCAACCTAAACCCATTGTTTTTAAAAAAGAAAGGTTCCTTTTGTTTTGAATCTACATATAAGGTAAATCTGCATTAAATTATAGATAACTACAAATATCAAGATGTCTTTGAAGAATTTTTACTGATGCTGCACTCTCTTTCTATGGAAGAGTAGCCTGTGAAGATGCCCTGGCATAAGATGGTGGAATTCAGGTGCTCCAAAGTCAGCTCATACACCACCTCCACAGGACTAGAAAGCTGCTTCAGTGGCCAGCTTCGAAAACCTTTTTGACTTTTGAATAATGGAAAAGGCCAGGTTAAAACTAGTTATGCTTTTGCTGATTGGTGGCAATGGCATGTCTAGAGCTGAAATTATGTCATTGTTTGCTGAAGCTGCAAAAGTGCAATTGCTTATCACTGTCTGGAGGTAGAGTTATACAGGAGACGAGGATTCCCCATCTCTTCAGGGGACATCGCTACTCACCCTTCCTGCCCGTCAAAGAGAAATAAGTGTAATGGGAGGGTCGTGTCTGTGGAAGCTTAAAACCGGCATCATCAACAGTCTTTCTTACATACAAAGTAGGAGCTCTGCATAAGCAAAGTCAGTAACTCTCTATTGCACAGACCAGCTGCCTTCTGCTGGCTTCAGGTTCAAAAGCATTCAGAAACACTGAGTCAGGGCCAGCCTCAGCTAAATGAATTACCCCAAATCAGACTATTTTCAACATAGGCAAAGCTTTGTTCGTGCTTGTTCAAGGAAGACACTTCTGGAGAGGGAAAAAGGCTTCCCAGTTGTCCCACTGGCAAGGGACACAGAGTTTATGGGGTCAGTACTTCTCCAAGTATTGCCTCTGCAACCTTAAATAAGTCTGCTGAGGCCCAATTTGTTCAGAAACATTGACCAAGCTACATTATATACCCATAAGCAAGAGGTGGAGATGACCAGTGTGACCGAAAATCAGACATTAATCTCTTTGTGCCTCGCTTTCCCCACACTAAAAGAGCAATGATATTTGCCCAGATACAAACAGTTGAATTCACATGAATGATGTGAAAAAGGCCATTTCAGCCCAGCACAGAGCTCTGTTCCTTTCCCCATAGGAACAGCTGCACGGCAGCTTGCTGCATTAGCTGCTGCAGCATAGATCTACATTATCAGCCCTCAACACCAACCTAGCAGCACTATCCGAAATCTCAGTATGGACCAGGTCCAGGTACTTTAACAGTTTTACAACTTGTGCGGTTTTACGGCTCTGTGCTTCCTCAGTCAGGCTATTACCCCTACCCAGGCAAGTGAGTTTAAAGCTGGCTTAGTGTTGTGGGTGACATTACAATCCTGCCTCTGTCATTCAGTATAAACATGACCCCAGATAAGCTGTGGAAAACACCGTTAGCAATGCTCCCCATCTATCCCCTTGACCAGATGACACTACCAGTGCTGGAGCACAGCCCACCTCATAGCCACACTCTCCCATGGGGATCATAGCTCACTGCTCCACCAAGATCCTGGTGCTATGGCAGGAGCATGCCAACAGCAGCAGAGGATGTAAGTAGCACATTGCAGTCAACCACAGCTTTGTGAAATAGCAACATCATTTGATAATACCAAAGGCCATAATATGAACATTGTGAACCACAGGGCCTCGGTGAGAGAGGAAATAGTGAAACAGGAAGAATAGTGAAACAGGAAGAGCAGCCATCTCCATGCAGATTATGAGAGATAGATTCCAGTCAACTGGAAAAAAAAAAAATCACAAAGCAACAGAGAGGTGGCTGGAAACCTGGAAACCCCCCAATTCAACAGAACATCAGTATTTTGAGACTCCCAGCCAGGAAGCAGGACACAGATACCATGCAGTAAAGTGCTGCCAGACATGTTGGTTATTGATTTTTCTGAAGATCCCACCTGAACTGAATGTGTGGACTGAATCCCAATGAGAGTCCCAGATGGAGAAGGCAATTGTGGAGGCAATGGACTTATTACTCTTTAGGACTCAAGGGATCAAGATAGGTTTTTACAAGCAGCTAAAACGAAGAAAGAGATCATATGGGAAGGTGCTAGGCTCCTATTGTTTCCGGACATAAGTCCTATAACCCAGGGCAAAAGCGAAGAATTAACTGTGCTTAAAAAAAAAAGAAAGAAAAGGAAAAAAAAAAAGATTTGAGACATAAAATGTGTCTGCGTCAGTTTCTCTGGCTTGCCAAAGAGCACAGTTCACACAGTGAGAAAGAAAACCAGTGTCTTCTGGGGAGTGGAGGCAGCAGAAGCTGCTGTCAAAAGCATTTGAGACAAAGAAACTGCAACTGATCTCTGCAATGCGCTGTGTCCCCACTGCTCTCCACATCCCAATGAGTAATGGGGGAATGTCCTCACAGTAGGGAACCGAGCACTGGCACCTCCTGGGAGTTGGCGAAAGCTCAGGGTTTTTGATTTTCTCTTATTTTCTTTTCTCTTAGACTGTGCCACCGTGCTACCATCTGAGTAGTGAAAAGTACCTGCATGTGCTGGCAGGAGTTTTAGGATAAGCACATCCAGTCCATCACAAAACCCCATCTGACAGTGGTATGTGGAGTGGGCATAATTGTTGTGCAAACACCACATGTACGGTTGTCTACTTTGGCATTTTCATCCTTCTCCTTCCTTTGTTTAAAACATGACTGCTCTCTCTTCCCTCTGCCTGTGAGAGAACTTGAAGGCTTCAGTGGCTATTTGTCCTTCAGGCTCTTGGGGAAGCAAAAAATCCAAGGAAAACACCTTTATGAAGCTGAATAGGCGGTAGGTGGAAAGCCACAGAGAAACTGCGTGCAAACATCCCATTGAATTGAGGTAATTCTCCTGGCCAAGGCAACTGGACACTGCAGGGCATCACAGGGCATGCACCTCCTGCATGCCCTGGTGCTCTCAGAACCAGCCCTGCTGCTGACTGCATGCAGTATCCCTCAAAGCCACTATGCCTGGGCTGTTGGTTGCATCCTCTGCAACTAAGGGCCATTGCTTCACGGATTCCACATCAGCTGCTATTATTTTATGCAACTCCAGCCCTCTCCTGGTGTCTCTTCCCACCATGCACAAGCACAGCTTAAAGGCTGCCAAGAGATTTCCAATGCCAGTAGCCACTGCTTCTGAAAACACCCAAGGAACCACTAAACCCTCCCTTCCTGTTTCTCTCCTTCATACATCCTCCTCCTCATGGAAAGAAGCCTACTGCTGATTACACAGATTTTCCTGACTGTGATAGTAATGTCCCATCATTAGGGGGTGTATTCGTGCCCCTAGTTCATGTGAGTACATGCAAATGTGTTGAACTGAAATAGCCAGAGAGCCACTTGCTAATAATATCCATTGAAGCATACTGGCATTTGACTGCCTTCTGCTTAATCCCTTGATGTTCGTTCAACAAATGAGATTTTCTGATATTGCTCAGATTACAGTACAGTACTGAGTAGGGAAGGAGGTTCCCCCATATAAAGAGATGCTTAGCTAGGAAATACACAAATAAATAAAATAAATAAAAAGCAATCCTACATTAAATGAAGTTGTACTGCCACCTCAGGTTACCATCTGTTTCTACTTTGATTTCAGTGTTTCTTTCAGACCATTTTGTCAACTGTGTTTCTAAACAAAGCAGGGCCCCACAACAGCTCCATCACCCCTTTCTCCTGGTCACAAATCCTGGGATATGACTTAGGAGAGAAAGGGAGAAAGAAGGAAATAAACAATGAGTGAAGGAGTAACAGAGGGAGGGGAGGGTAAGGAGAAGAAAGAAGGAAAGGAAGGAAGAAAGAGGAAAAGGAAGGAAAAGAAAGGAAAAGGGAAGGAAGGAAGGAAGGAGAGAGAAAGAGGAAAGAAAGAAAAAGAAAGAAAGAATTAAAGAAAGAAAGAAAAAGCAAGAAAGCAAGAAAACAAGAAAGCAAGAAAGAAAGAAAGGAAGAAAGAAAAAGAAAGGAAGGAAGAAAGAAAGAAAAGAAAGAAAGAAAGATCTTTCCCACTATCCTACACTCTTAGAATATTTTTCTTTCTTTTTAAAACAGCTCTTCAGTTTGGAGGGATATTAAAAATAGAAGAGTGCTAGATTTGGCAATAAATTAATGTCCAGATGAAGGGAAAACAATTACAAATTGGAAACAGATTTATTCACACTCAGTGCATTAATGAAAACGTTAAAAAAAAAAGCTAAACTGGGTATACTGTGTGGAAAAAAATAATGGCCCAGCAGGTCTACTTTTTATTAACAACTCATCAGTAAGCAGGTTGTAATTCATAACAAAGAATTTACCCCAAGGAACACCACAGGACTGTGAGCTTTTTAGTTTCCTAAGAAAATACATATGTTGTTCCACTTGGTTTCCTTTCAATAAAACCCACCAGTTAGCACTTCATTTTCGAGCTGTTCTGACAAATCAGGTGAGTTAGCTTTGTAGAAAAAACAGAAGCCAACTTTTCAGCTGAGAATTTTAGGGAATTTTTTAATAACTTAAATAAATTTCCCAAACGGCAAGGAAACATGATAAAAGGCTGTGAAATGAGTTTGTTTGGAACAGCTTAAAAGAATTTTTCTTTAAATTTGCTTCATTAATTTTTCCTGAGGAAATATTTAGAAATACATCCCTTACTGCTAAGGTATGTGTTTGAGACAAAAGGAATTTTTATGATTTTTGTTGCGTTTTTATAGTGTCTTGAAACCTGATTAAACATTCTGATGAAAACCTGCCCAACGGTTTGCAGCTATGTGCAAGGCCTAAAAGAGTTTGAGGCGCCAAGAAATTGGTTTTGTGAAGGTCACTCTAACAGGACGTGTCTCTTACAACATAAAATCCTGTATTCTTTTGTGGTTGTTCCTATCACCTACACACAGAAAAGCCTTCCTGAAGGAAGAAAATAATTGAGGATGTGAGTGGGAAAACAGAGAATTATTTGAAATGCAGAGAAAGAAAAAGGAACTGAGGTACAAAATTAGTACAGATTTAAATAAATCACTCCAGCTTAAATAATTACAGTGCAATGCTGGCCAAGACATGCACCATGTCCATCCTTGGTTCAGTTCACATAGGTAGTAGACCTGCCACAAGTGTCAGCACCTCCCGCTTGTCCCAATGCCTGTTTTAGCTGAGCAGGATCCTCTTGGATCAGTCTTTTTTTCAGAAGGAAGAGAGCAATCTTCCTGGTTTTTTATCACCACACTCAGTCCTTTCTACATGGTTTGATGGAGCAGAGATCTAGCGCTAGACTCCAAGAGATCACTGAGAGTTTTCCCATCAACTTATAATTTCATTTACACTGCTTATCAAACATCACAGAAGCAAAATGAACTACCTGCTCCAGGATTCCCAAAAATTATATTGAAGTGTAATTTGAGATACAAAGGAGACTGGGTTCATAGTTATTTATCATTCCTGACTTGACTAGAAAGGAGAGCCGTAAAAGTAAGGACGCAGTAAGATATAGAAAGACTCCTTATAGCTGCTGACATATACACACTGACTAAATACAAATGGAAATTCATACTAATCCTTCTCCAAAAGGAGAAATAACTGAGAGTCAACAGTTTGTCTTCCATCTCCCATGTCTCTGATGGACGTCCACCATTCCTTTGGGAACAAATCACAGCAATCTACAGCTCTCAGTGGAAGAGATGTTCACAGTTGTTTCAGAAATTATGAGAAATGGGAGTGCACTGGTTCACATGTCACTACCATAAGTAGATAGTGTCAGGAAGAGGTGTGAGAGCACCTATATCAAGTGGCAAAACTTTCTGTGACTTACGTGTAGATCATAAAGCTCGTATGAATAAATCCAGGAATGTTTTCAGGCTCAACAGCAGTCTTTTAGTAGGACTGACTCTCCACAAAGACGTTTAAAGCAGTCTAAAGTGGTAAAGGCTCTCCCTGGAAGATAATATTACAGCATTTCTAAAACAACGCTTTTAGGCCTGCACCTCCAGATCCGCTGTGGAGGATCCAGCTGCAGAGAAGGGGAAGTCCAGCTATGTCAAAAGTAATCTAAGTCTGTGAATGTTGGGCTGGAGTAGGACTCAAACACTGATATTTCCAAAGCACTTCATCTGAGAACTGCTGGTCAGGCAAGTAGTTAATGCGCAGAGACCTTTGCAGTGACATACAAATGGAAACAACCCACTCCCTCTTCCATTACAGTAGGTCTGGTTCGCAGTATCCTCCACAATTAGAAACAGTTTAAGTGCTTAAGGATGCAGCTCATAGCTTGGAAAGTGTAGGCAGCTGAAGCATTTAGGCACATGAAATCACTGCAAGATTAAAATACTTATTGTGTTCATCCACTTTTAGCCAATCTCCAATTTGTAATATGTCCAGAAAAAAATGAGATCATATATCTGCTACTCAAATTATTTTGCTATCTGCCAAAGAATGCTTCTGGGAAGGGTTATTCTTCCCAGCAGAAATGTAGGAAATAAGTTGGAAAACATTAATTCATATTAATAAAAAAGGCCTGTGAAGACAACAGCTGTTTGATCCTTAGATAAACTGTAGACAGTTTTCACTATTTAAGTCGTTGTGAGTGATGTACTCTAGGCTTAGAGGGTAAAAAGGAGCCAAGAAAAAGAGGAGAGAAAATAAAAAAGACTGGAGAAAATATTTGCTTGCATATTTTTCCTAGGAAAATACAAATGTGGCTAATGAAACAGACTTGTTTAGATACTCTGTAGCACTCCCCGAGGGATCTGGAGGGGATATTTTCCACCTACTCCTGAGCTTCAGCAGTCACAGCTGGGGTATCTGTGGTGGGATCCTCATGGGCATGTGCTTTGCAGGCATTCGCAGAAAGGTGGGTGAGGGACATTGATGGTGCCTGTTGGGATGGAGGATGGCATCCATACAGATGTGGCAGCTACGGGTGTCTGTAGGGAAGCTGCCCATCTGGGAGTCTGGCTGCAGGGGGGACCCTGCCTGAGCAGCCAGACAGCTGGTGGGGATATGGTTAACACACCCATAAGGATCTATAGCTATGACAAGGGATATAAAATATGAATTAATCTGAATTATTCCACCACCTAACAGGGGCTGTATGTTCCTCCCTGGGTTGGCTGTGTTCTTGGGCAGATCTTCCTTCCTCTGCTGCTGCACAATTCACCCCTATGTGCCTTTAAAATAAGAACTGTACCTAAAGAGAAAACAGAAACCAGCATGCATAATTTCTGCTGTAGAGACAAGTGGACACATGTGGGACATGAGGACTCACATGACACCTCGGGTGATAGCCAATGCACCTCATCCAGCAATGAGGTCTTTTTAGCTATGTCAGCTCTGGTGTGGACTCTACAGAGACAAGAAAAGGGAAGCTTTTCTCCAAGCACTGCTAGGAAAGAAGGGGCACTCACATTATTGTGGGTTTCTCCAGCCCCAGCCCTGGATGGAAAACCTGAGTAGCAGGAAAACTTCTTCACTTCCAGTCCTGACACAGACTCTTGGTCTACTTCAGCTGGTGAAACAAGTCTTGGTGATCTCTTTGTTTTTTCTTGATTTCTCTGGATACCAAATTAACTGGATGTCTCATGCAACTTAAGTTTATATCAAATGTGAAACTTCCAAATTGGAGTATTGTTTTGGTTTTTTTTGGTTTGTTTTTTTTTTTCCCCAGAATTCCAGAATTAATATTTATTCCCTGATGTCCTCACCCACCTTTCTTTCCAAGAAGCTGGCAGATGCTGGGGCTCACTGCAGATGCTCAAGCAAGGGTGGACCAGGTGACTTGAGGAACCCTCTGGGAGGCCTGTTGATACACATTTGTCAGTGGAGCAGACAGCTCACTGTGGCTCCCATTTACAAGCTTCTGAAACTAGCCTCTAAACTAGCTTTTAACAAAGAAAATGTGTTAAAGTACCAATAAAACTGCTCTAATAAGCCCTCCATAGCAAACTCCTAATTGAAGCTCATAAAGAGAGCTCTAAACAGTATTTAAAGTGCAAAGAAAACATATTGGTCCTCAATGCAAACAAGTAGATGTGGTGCTGATGCTTTTTATTTGACCAACATGAAAGCTGCAGAACACAAAAATGTAGGTGTGGGATGTGTGTGGTTAGAAAGCTGGTTATTGGACTTAGAGCAGGTTTAAAATTCCTCCTTCAACAAGTTTGGCTCATGTACATACAACCTGCCCAGAAACTTTTACCGATGGCTTTTTTACTTGTACCCTTTCCCACACACATGGATGTACCTGCAAATGCAGGACACAGCATGCATGTATTTCACCTACTACTTCCTGATTTACTTTTGTATTTCAATTACTGCAAATTATGCTGCTTCTCTTGGTACTCCTGAGCTAAATTTTAGGTCCTCAATGACAACACAGTAACTGAAATTACTCTACATCATGTTAAGGGCATGCAGTGACTTCTTGACTCTTGCCAAACACCCACATGCTGAAAGCATCTGGGGGGCTTCTCAGAGTCTGCTTGGAGATCTCCCCTATGAGCAACAATAGTAAAATTTCCTCCAAATCTACAGGTTTCTCCATGGCCTAAGGGAAGAGAAGCACACAGAAATGTTAAAGAGGAGAGCGAAGAAAGGGAAATTATATTTGATAATGGTGCAGCTTGGGAGAGAACAGAGCAACTCATGGCAACCCATTTCACCTCATTGCAACTCCTGCTATGTGGAGAAGGAAATTTGGAAAGAAAATGTATCTTCCTCCCAGTTGTATGTCCAGCTATGAGCTCTACAGGACGGATTTCCCAGCAAAAAGTAATTGCCTTGGCCCTCCAAATACTACAGCACTTGTTCCTACTGAAGGTAACAAATTATTTTGGTGGGGGCATCAAATGTCCTGCTGGGCAGGAAACACACCAGAGTGTCTTTAACTCAGAATGTGCAGGTGCCACTAAAGCACAAGCATGCCAGAGAGCTCCAGTTACATCTACAATCTGCGTGGTCCTTAGCTTCTGTCAGTGGTAGGGAGAGTCAGATGGAACAGTCAGGCAGCCACATGTGGAGGGGAGCAGCGACGGGAGCAGTCTGGTGGGGGCAGGGAGAGTTAAAAATACCCTGGGATGAAATTTTTGGATCAAAGGAGAGGAAATAATAGACTTTGAAGATGGAGAAGGAGGGAAAAGGAAAGAAGACACTATTAAATTAAAGATCTTTTGAAAAAGCACTCAAACCTTGTACAGCATATTTGGGCTGTAGTGTTGATACATCCAAGTGGTGTCATCCCCTGATCTCCATCTTCCTCAACCTCTTTTCAAGGCAGAGCTGAACTAAAACCCATTGTGCTGCTGATGAAACACTTTGTGGTTTTGCCCCAAGTAATTCACTGGTTTCTACAAAAACTAAAGGCACTTTTTATAGGCAAAAGCTGTCATTTCACTGTGTTAAGCTGTTTCTGCCATAAAAAGGTGTGATTTCACTTCCTGCACATGTGTGAAAATTTAGGATGTGTTCCAGTATAAAAGAACATGTTGCCACATGAAAAGCTGCATTTTTAACGGCATTTGCAAAATCTCACCCTTGACCAAGTTTGTCAGTTCTCACAAAATCTTAAAGACCAGACCATGACTTGTTTTTCCGTGAATGCACAGAAGTGTTGAAATACTGCAGTGACTGAAAAAAGAATACAAAAAAAAAACCAAAACAAAACAAACAAAAAAAAACCCAACAATGAGAGAGAGAGGAGGGAAAGAGGAAAAGGAAAAGCAAATGGAAAGGGAAAAGAAGACAAGAAGACAAAAGAAAGGGAAAAGTCCCATATATGCATGGTCTTGAAATAACTGTCAGGAATTTGCAAAGATTTTCAGTGGTTTAAAGATCACCCGCCTTAGACAAAGGCCCCTGTAAGATTAAGGGCTCTGACACTCAGATTCAGCAGAAAATGGAAGCCTTGAGACGCTGTGGAACTAGATGATCTTAAGGTCCTTTCCAACTCCAACTATTCTGATTCGTATGCTACAGGAGGAAGGGAGGATCCCTTCTGCAAGACCCTCTGTTGCACCCAGAACCCGGAGGACAGAGCAAGAAGTTCTGATGGGAAGACAAACAAAACTAAGAATTTCCCTGAAATCAGTAAGATATTTCTTGTGAGGCTGGACTCCAAGACCTATCCACATACTGCAGAACCTACAGCTTAAATAGGATTGGGATGCATCATGCAAAATGAGGTTAAGGGAAGAAATGGTTTGTGAAAGCTCTCAGGCCACTAGTACACCCTATGAAATCGTTGTAAGAAGAAAATAGCTTCTCATTTCCAGCTATAAGACTAGAAGTATTAAAATAAAGGTTTGAAAATTATTTGACAACCAAAAACTGAACACTTCTAAAGAAGATAATCTAATGCAGATGTTTCCTCCACAGTGAGTAAAAAAAAAAAAATAAAATAAAATACATATATAGTAAAAGGGAGATTTTAGATATTTGGAATTTTCTTTGCTTCAAAGTAGCCTTGTACTGTACGATACTAATGCTCTACAGACAGCCTACTGTATATTCTTCAGTGTTTCACTAGCACTCAGATATAGTCAATAACGCTTTACATCAACTTCATTATGAAGTTTCAAAAATTACTTAAAACATTATAAAATGGCCAAGGCAATCCACTGAAGTTCACCAAAATCAGCAAGAGATGCTCTGTTTCAGCTGGAATTGAGTCCTGATGAAAACTGAAGTGAAAAGAGATGTTTGGATCAAGCCCTGAATCAGCTCTCCAAAACAGGTGCAGAACAGTGAGTAAGTCTAGGGCTGAAGTCAATTAGACCCACTCAGGTTTGGTCAATTAGTCATTCTTTTGATCTCTCAATCTAGCAGAAAGGTTAAAGAAAAAAAAAGCTCGTTTTTACTCAGATCCTCAGCTGCAGGGGTGGGGGGTCCTCTCTCAATATTGAAGCAGAAAAACTTCTCTGGACTTCTTTTTCTTCTCTGTCTCACACATTATTAGGTTTTGTGCAAGAGGGCAGGTTTGCAGATGCAGATGTTCAGATGGAGTACTGAGGAATGGGCTCCTGAAGGGCACTGGGGGCAGAGCTTCAGGATATTAAAAGGAGAGCAGGCTGATATTAAACCAGCATAAGCTGAATGTGAAATAGCATGGGGCTAGGCTCAGTGCTGCAGCACCAAAACTTTCACTCACTGCAGACAAGGAGTTCACAGCTTCAGTAAATATACCTGGAGAGCAAGCTGGAATGGCTCCCACAAAAAAAAAAAAAAAAAAAAAGGAAAATCCAAACATGCTGCATAATCGGGCTGAGCTTCATAACTGGAAATGACATGCAGCGGAATGTGAAGACGTATGGCCGAAGAAAAAGATTGTCCTGATCTGCACATACAGGATCACCCCAATGAGCCCTCATGACAGCAGTGCCCACTGGTCTTCCATCCCTGAAGCCTTCAAAACCTCTAAAACATCTTAAATCTTGGCAGTTGCTATACTCACTCTGACCATGAAAGATTCAGGTGCAACTGTGCCTTTCTGACCACCCAACTTACCTGGTGCCCTCACAGCAAAGTGTTTGGTGTACCATTTCCTCAGTGCTCAACCTCATTCACCATGACAGGGTACACATGTGGTCCTGCTAGCGGCAGAAGGGAAACCTGCACTTAGTGCATTCACACAGGACAGGGTCAGAAAATCACCCTGGCTTCCCTCGCCACCTTATCCCTTTAGAAGCTGCCTGGCAGAGCAGTTTCCAACTCCTCAGGTGGACTTTTCCTTCTAAAATAAAAATATCACTGTCCCAGAATAATTAACTCCACCTTTGCAAGTGGAATATTCATTATTTCTTAGCAAAGTTAATCTTATCCTACAAGATAAGGAGGCTTATCTTGTAAGTTAGTGTTATCCCACAAGAGAATGAGGAAGTTACACTGGTATGGTTAAATTATACTGGAAGTCCCCAGGTAGAACTGCTGTTTTTGATTAGCCAACTCTTCATGCCCAGACAAGGCCTAAGACTTTTAATAGATAAAATACAAATCAGCCTGTTTCCCAAAGTAGAACTAAAGCAGATTCAATGGTTAGTTATAATAATCATAGAATCATAGAAGAGTTAGGGCTGGAAAGGACCTTAAGATCATCTAGTTCCAACCCCCCTGCCATGGGCAGGGACACTTCCCACTAAAACATGTCACCCAAGGATATGTCCAACCTGGCCTTGAACACCACCAAGGATGGAGCACTCACAACTTCCCTGGGCAACCCATTCCCATGTCTCACCACCCTTACAGTAAAGAATTTCTTCCTCAGATCCAATCTAAACTTCCCCTGTTTAAGTTTGAACCCACTACCCCTTGTCCTATCACTA
>JASSUY010028315.1:0-19447 GCA_032466535.1 Forpus xanthops | reverse complement strand
GCCCTCCTCTGCACTTGTTCCAACAGTTCCATGTCCTTCTTATGTTGAGGACACCAGAACTGCACACAGTACTCCAATTTGAGGAGTTAAGTTTCCTTACTCTGCACCAAGAATCATCCTGTCTGGTTATCTGCCAGCACTGCCCTCCAGCAGCAATACTTGCTTGCGGGGTGTCTGTGGCAACAGCATGCTTTGTCAGTTTGAATTGTGTGAGGTAAATGGGGATGGTGCCTGGGCACTACATAGTCCTCAGCTGAAGTGGCATTCTGGCTCTCTGCCAGGAGGCATTCAACCCACTCAGTCCCCTGTACCTTGTGCTGATTGCCAACCCAAACCCCTTTGGTATTATCATGAAATCAAAATGGTTTGGGTTGGAAGGGAACTTAAAGATCATCCAGTTTCAGGACACCTTCCACTAGTCCAGGTTTCTCAGAGCCCTGTCCAACCTGGCCTGGAACGCTGCCAGCCACAGCTTCTCTGGGCAACCAGTACCAGTGCATCACCACCTTCTTAGGGATGAATTTCTTCCTAATACCTAATGTAAACTTCCCATCTTTCAATTTAAAGCCATTTCCCCTTGTTCTGTCACAACATGCCCTTGTCCTTAGTTTTTACCATGGCTCCCCAAGAGCATCAGCTGTAAAAAGGTGATGGGATCTTCTTTCAGTGCTCTTCAAGCCAGTGACCAAATGTTCAGCAGCTACCCCTTTTTGACATGTTTAACTGTATTGAGCTGGGTTTATGTGTTTTCGAGGGTTGATGAAAAGGGGGAATATGTTTTCTAATGGCTCCCAGAGATGGAAGTATAAGGTTAGGCTAATAAAGGTTTCTTACTTGTTTTCTTGTTCTAAGTTTAATGGTTTTAAAAGTCCTCTTCATTTTAAGTGTAATGATTCTTAAAAAGTAAAGCAAAAAATCTTCCCCCTTCTGGTTTTGTTTGTCACTGTAGCTTTTTGGAAATTTGCCCCAGAGGAATACCGTGTGCATGGCATGTTGTAATGCCTCTTCTCTTAGCAAGGAGACTGTGGTGTACAGGCAACTACTGTGACAACTGAACTACATTGCTAGTAGGAAGGTGTACTTCTACAGAGATGCCTGTAAGCCAGGGTGGCTGCAGGTGTTGGAGGCCTGGGCAGCCGGGGCTGGAAGTCAGCACATGTCTCTGCTAAAGAATCTTGGTGTTTTATTGTTCCCAATCAACCCAGGGAACGATGAAGGTATCACATAAAAATAGTTCCTAAGCCTCAGTGTTTCACACAGTTGGTGAAGTTTTGGGTTATTACTTTGGATGTCATCTTACGAAATTTCCCCCATCCCTGATTGTTTACAGTGTCTTCCTGACAATTAGAGAACACTGGAAGTTTTCAAGTTAAACAGACATAAAACCTTAGAGTCTCTTAAATATTATTGAAAGCAATTCTGTATGCTTTGAAACAAAGCCAAACGATCCCCCATTCACAATGGAATTCTGATAAATAAGGTTATAAGTGATCTCACTGCACACAAAAATAAGAGTAGGTTGTCTGGTAAGTGAATGGTGGAATCTAGCACTGAAAAAGAGCTATAGCATTTCTGTAAGTAAAAGCATACATAGGGTGATCAAAGCTGACTTGCAAACAGTGTTTTCATAACAGAAACATGAGCATGAGCTAGGGAGCAGCTCTAAATGTATGTCAGATCACCTAAGGGTTAGCATCAAACCCAGAAGTTTATGTTTAAGGACAATCTTAACCAGAGTAAACAGAAAAGCTTCCTTCTCTACAGAGAAGAGAGCACTGCCTTCCACCCATGCTCCAAGTGGGACAGCTAGCAGATCTGAAAGCAGTGTGGTTGCATTATTAAGGTGGCCAATCCAAGCTACTGAATATGTTAGTGGACTTCACTAGTTTGAGCTCTAAGGCAACCGGTATCTATAGCTATCGAATAGAATGAAGGAATATGTACCTGGATTTCAGACATAAAACTTTTTTTCTTTTCCTTAATCTTCTTGACTATGGGGTTTTATCCCATCCCAAGTTTACCTGAGGGGTTGTTTCTAAGGATTTTTGTGTGTCGAACAGCTTTTGGAGATGAGTGAGAATAGATGCATGCAGTATATCTCTAACTTGCTTCAGGTATGCCTGAAAATTCAAATATGTTCTGAGAAAACAAAAAAAGTGAACTGACAGCATCCTGTTCACTTGGATTGTAAGGTGCTTCAAAATAGCAATGTTGGGTGCTGGATTCAGGTAATACCGTATGAAGAAACTGAGTGTCTTGCTTGTGCAGTCATGAATTAAGATTTTGAATTAAGTATATGCCCAGTTCAAAGAACTCAGTAACTTCAAATTTTAATACTGATCTGGCCTCAAGTCAGTTCTGATCAATGTTTTCTATTACTCAGAAATGGCACAGCTTATGAGCTGAGGAACCAGCAGCAAGGCTCCTATTAAGGCCGAGTTGACGCCACAATGCAGACTCTGTGAAAAGTTACTTACCCAGTGCTACCTATAGGGTCATTAGCATTTCAAGGCTCTGAGTGTGACTGGGTACTGGCATTTGTCAAAAGTGTCTGGAAAGAGAGGAGAAAATCCTGTGAAATGCATTCTTTCAGTAGGGGCTGCAGAGCTGTCTGAAGTTGCCATAAAGAGAACAGACCTTTACAACACTGTGTGTCATAACTAATATAGGTGTTTTCTTTTTAAATTAGATGCAACAGTTGGAGTTAGCACAAATGCAACAAAGAGAAGCCAACCTCACAGCTTTGGCAGCCATTGGATCAAGGAAGAAAAGACCACTGGATTCAGCAAACACTGGATCTGGGCTAGAGGTATGTAGATGGCTTCTAGTTACCTGCACGGTGTTGAATATTCCTACTGAATTGTTTTTATCTTTCCGTGTCAGAAGGAGTATTCTCTTACACAAAATGACTGGTTAGTCTGCATGTTAGATACTTGAAAGGATTGTTTCTGGTAAATTTGATGGGGATGTTTACTTGTGTGCATAGGAAGAACTGTGGATAAGAGCACTGTGTAAAGGACTGAATGAAGTGATGGCTCAGATAAACTTCCATCTACACTGGAGGGTAGCAAAGCTGTGGTGATCTTTCACAGCAGCTAGTTGCCATGACCCCTTGGTTTTGCTTATGATGGTTGTTTTGGATGGCTTTTGAAATGGCTCTTGCTTTCACATTTGGCCATGGACTTTTTTCCACACATAGTGCATAGGCATTCTTTTCAAGTGAACCGTGAATTCACCTTGGCTAGATCCCCCCACCAACCAATAAATAAATAAAGCTAGGCCATTCAGTTCCTGCAGTAAGACAGATTATCTTTTCTGGTTCATGCTGCATTTTAAAACTGCCTTGAAGGTGCTTTGAACAAATCTTTGTCTGAACAAATCTCTCAGTGTGTTGTTGGAGATTGAGTTTCTGGGACCTGGGAAACTTGTGGGACTGTAGAAGTTTTTTCAGGGAGACTGACAGCCTACTACTGTTAGAGGCCAAAATCTTGGCTGGAGACAGGAGAAGTGTATTGCAGGCTGCCATTCAAGTGTTGTTGCCAGTTTTGCCCCTTTTTTCTCATAAAGCCTTGATATTGCTCAAATGGATGGCTGTTTGACAGCTGACCAGAAGCCTGGTCAAGTGAGCAGAACCTGGAAAGTAACTCTCATGTGGAGGAAGTGGTAGTAAAGTTGTCCTTTCTGGTAAACCTTACATCTTTTTCATTAAGTCTTTTTCATTGTTGTGGCTTAGGAAGCTAAAATAGATTCTAGGATTGAAAACACTCCAGCGTTTTTGCATATTGTAATCTGGAAGGACCTTGTATAAAGCTCAGTTATTTGCAGTGTAACTGAGACAATGGTGGCATCTGTCCTTAGGTTTTCCTTCAGCCTGGACTGTGACAAGAGACCTGTCTAAGGAGCTGAGGTAGACTTGTTTTTCTGATTCTTGTTTTTTTTTTTGCTGACATGCAGACACAATTAGCTCCTTGAATGCTTCTTTTACTGCATGTGAAGGAATCCA
This sequence comes from Forpus xanthops, assembly GCA_032466535.1. Lineage (NCBI taxonomy): Eukaryota > Metazoa > Chordata > Aves > Psittaciformes > Psittacidae > Forpus > Forpus xanthops. Next base: position 15,444 of record JASSUY010028315.1, on the reverse strand, counting down.
TACCTAACAAGCTGCAGAAAGCAGCTTTCCCAGCTTTTGAGCAGCTATTCTTCATTTCTTTGAAGTTTTTTTAATGTTCTTTCACATCAAGCTGAACGTATAGTTACTTTTTTGTAATACCACTGGAAAAACTTGAAAAAATGAGTCTAGCACAAGAATGACTTTCCCCATCCTTTTCTCCTCTTACCCCGAGCTTCTATCGAGTAACTATTCCTGTTCTTCATAGTGGTTTTCTATAATTATTGGCGGATTTGTTTCTGAATATTTAACAAGTCTGCCTGTTAGGTACTTTTCAGTTATTTCTCATCGTCTGCGGTGTGTCTGCTTTATTAAAAGCTTCATGAGATTGTGCCAGAATGAGACAGATAACAGTGTTGCTATTAAAAGGTGGTGATCCCTTATTTACATTGCAAGTTTAAAAGAACACTGACATAACCTGCCTCAGACTGACCATGAGCCTTGGCAGTATTTAATTGTCACAAATTTACCTGCTGTATTTTAAGATTCCTCTCATATAGGTTGCTTTACTAGACTGAGTTGTAAGGGCAGTAGGTGGAAGCAATTCTGCCACTGAAACTATTTTTCTCACATTGCTTCTTCCAGTACCTAGTAATTAGGCTTTATGCTACCAGAAAACAATTCTCTTCAGACCTTCTTTTATTTTTAGTGAAATTATGCAGGGTAGCAAACTTGAGAAGGGATGTTTACATTTAGATGTTTAAGTGTCCAAATATATCTGAGAAGGATTTATAAAGGGCTTAAGACTTCTCATGTAGAATAAAGAATGGTTTTGACAAACACTTCAATTCAAGAAGCAGAACATTTGTAATACGTTCATGATAACATGGCAAAACATCCTAAGCAGTAAACAACATTCCATTCTTCAAAGATGAAAGGGGGTCTTTGAAACTGAAATCAAGTACAATATGGCCTTAGGCTGATGCACATGTGGGCATCTTTAAAATCATCTTTTTGGGCAACCTGTCTGAGAATAATTTAAACAGGCAGGATGTACTTTCTCATTTCAAATTGCAAATAGAGACAGCTTTACTCTCAAATAATCTTAAATGTCAGAACTTTCTGACTGCAATGGCAAGTAGTAACTCTCTGCATAATACTCCTGTGACCTTTTTTTTTTAAGCCTGGTATCTTGGTAGACAGGAATGATGGAAGAAGTTATTCCTGGATAAGAGTGATCTTTTGGCACTATTAAATGAAATCACTGGTGCTAACCACATTAAGTTTTTTAACTCAAGACTTCAACTTTCCTCGGATAATGTTCTTTCTACAATGTCTGTATTTCTTACATCCATATTAGAGCAAAGTTGACTCTTCAGCCACTTCTTATTGTTGCCTACTGCAGTAATTAAAGGAAAGGAATTGTAAAAATTTGTTGTAAAAAGAAGCCCTAAGGTATTTTGGGAGACAGTTATAGAATGTATTAAAAAAAAAGTGAAACTCTGTAAGCAAATTTGTTATTTATTTGCCTTTCATTATTCAGTACCAAAATTTAATGGGTACTGGAAGAGAGCAGCTTAGCAGACTGTGTTGATATTGATCTGCTGCCTTCTGTTTTGGTGTGAAGGGCATTTTGTTAGCATACCAAGTTTCGTTTCTCCACAGACAAGTATCTGTGTTTAATTGGGATGGTTTTTCAGCCCTAGGTATCTGTTGCTCTGCACTGTGCCACCTGACTTTGCATCTTGTCTGGAAAGCCTTTTTTTCTGTGGTAGTTGAATGCCTGATTCCTGCACATTCATTTTATCTTGTTATTTGAAATTCTGCTTTCTGTACTTGGTCTTTTAGGGAAATCTGTTATGGATTATTTTAATCTGGGAACTAGCACATGTGGTGACACAAGCATTTGCTTTACAGCTAGAAGCCTGCTTACCAGCAGCCACATCACTTCATAGTGTGGCAGGTAACAAACAGGTTCTTGCCCCAAGGAGTCTGTCAACTAATTTAGACCTAAAAGCAATATAAAAAGGGTGCTCTCTATCTTGCCTTGATTATTGCTTATGTATCCCTAAACTTGAGGTAGCAGTAGGGACAAATCCATGATGTTCATGGAATGGAAAAAATAAGGCTAATGCTCTAGGCCTAATTAAAAAAGAAAAAGGCACCAGTATAATGGGAGCTCTTTTCTCCTTCTTGTTGGAAACACTGGTTTGGGTAGTTCTGCTTGTTCTTTTCACTGCAACTTAACATTTGAATGATATTGTTCAGAAAGAGCAATTTGAGAAAGCCCTGGTAAAAAAATCTCTGCATTGTGAAAATGTGTTAATTGCTGCTACTTGTATTCCAGAGGTGGTGATATCTTTGTCTCTCTTATTGTGGTCCCTCTGGACACTTTTGGATACAGTGAGGAGGGAGGCCTTTGGATTTGATTCACGTGCATTTTTGGGTTTGTGTATTTGTTACCCACCTCTTCTCCCTCCCTCTCTCCCCAGTTTGGAGGCATGTGGTGAACAGTAATAAATTAAAGGGTGGGAAGAACTGAAAAATAACTCATCTTGAGAAGGAAGAACACTTCTAAAACAAATCAGAAAAAAAGTAAACTTGAAGCCACAGACTCATTTTCCCAATTCTGTGTTCTGTCTCATAGTCTTTATTGGTTGGTAACATGCCCCATAACGTTTCCAATGCTGACAAATAGCCAAAGATATTTTTGGATTAAGTTTTATTGCTTTTCTGATGACAAAGCTACTTTGGAAACAGTTTTGTCTCATTCTCACTGTAACTGTGGAGTCTTAGAAGTTTGAAACCCCTTGCATGTGCTTAAAGCTTATTTCTGTGAGAAACTTTCTTTGCTTTTATCCAGAGGTGTTCTGGTTCCAAGGTAGTCTCTGGTCTTGAACTGAGAGTTGTATATTTATGTGATATGCAGCAGGGAGGGAAAAAAAACTATATATGGCTAGGAGACTTGGCTGTTGCTCTTATGGTCAGCTTCTGAAGACTGTGGTTGGACCATCATTCTGCTTTACACAGGAAAACTCAGTTGTGTGCCTGCAGTTTGGTGTAATTTTTACATTAAGTACTTGGAAGTGGTGCAGTCTGTCTTGCCCTGAAGTGCTGCTGTTGGTGTTCCCTTCACTCGCCTTCTTCTAGGGTGGTCACATTGACTGATTCAGAGGTAAATCTTGGGTTAAATCTTCTTTCTTTTGCCTGATCCAGTTTCAAAGGAAATTTCTTCCTCCCAGACCCTGTTTGTGGCTGTTCTGTCCACTGCCAAGGCTGGCTACTGTTACTAAGCATGGGTCTTGCCTTGCCACCAGTGGCCTAGCTCTGCTGTAGAAACTTCAGCTACTGCAAGTAGCTGCTGTAGGAGGAAATGGTGCAGCTGACATCCTCAGGTCAATGCAGAGCCATTCAAGTATGGTCTTTTTGTCAAACTCCTAGCTCTGATCAACATACTTAAAATAATGTGATACTTCCAGGGTGATCTAACACAGCAGTTCACAAATAACCTTGTATTCTTCTGGGAAGAAGTTTGGCAAGAAATGTGAAAAATGTCTTTGTTTGCCACACTGGTCATTGTTCCATTTTAAATATTGACTGTGAGTGGAGAAAATAAATCTCCAGATCTCTTCATTGTAAGCAGAACTTAAACTTAACCGCCTTGCTTTACAGTTTAGGATGTTGGAATGCATGTTGATTAAACGTATTCTGTATGTGGTGCTTGTTTAAGCTTTAAAAATGCTCTTTAGGCTGACCTAGGAAGAATTAAACCTCTGAGCAGCAAGCCTTTTTCTGCAGAATGAAAGAAAACCTCAACTCTTCTTAATGATTGGAGAAGAGAGATTGTTTTGGGGTTTCTTTTTGTCCACTGTGTGACAATCAAATTGCTTTTGTTTTTTTTGGCATTTGCGGGAGGGGTGTGTGATAGCTAAGGGTTATGTGGCTTTACACTCTTAAAAGCAGTAACTGTAGAAGTTACCGCCACCTTTTTGGCCATAAGCTCTTCTGATGAGAGGATGCACTGGCGCAATTCATCAACAAGAATTGTTAAGGATGTGATTGTGTCTAAATGTGAGCTAAATGCAGAAGTTGGCTCTGTAGCGAATGATGATAGGTTTGCTGTTCCCTGTATATCCAGAGAGGCTGCTGGCTGGTGCTTGGCAATGGTATGTGATAGTCTGCTAAAATAATTTCTTAAAAGCTGCAGAAAATGAACTTAAAGGCAATGACTTTAAATTGGACCTAGACTTACTTGCATGTAAGTAGATATTCACAGCCAGGTTACAAAATCTGTTTCTATACTTGAGGGATTTCTCTCAGTTTGTGTCTTTACCACCCCTTGGCCCAGCCTATAGGTCTAAAGTGATGCAACAGAGCAGTGTTGGTGTGGGGAAGGGGTTGGGGGGAGAGGAGGAAGGTTCTTTGCTCATGCTTAATGTATGTAGACTCTTGATTTCAGTGTCTGGTTCTTATTCAAGCTATCAAACAATGGAAGAGTCTACGGTGGGGTCATACCTTGGGGAAAGAGGGGAGCTGAAAGTGTTACTGCAATTATAAAACACGGCTTCAGCATCTTAAAATCTGCTGCAAGATAAGTGCATAGATATGTGCTTATCTAAGTACAACCCTGTCAGCTAGAGAGTTTCAGTTTCAGTGCTGATTCTTCTGGCTGCTGTCAGTCTAGGCCATACAATTGATATGAATTTTTCCCCATGTAAATAGGCAAAAATATTCTCATCTGCCATTCACACACTTCAGAAAGAGAGTTCATTGGCCCATATTGTGCCTTCTCTGTGCTAGGGATGAACTTAATTCTTCTTATGTGTGAAAGATATCTGCAATTTAAATGACTAATTGCATTGTAGCTTTAGGCTGAAGATATTGGTAATGTGCAAATGTTGATGACATGTGAAGGGTCAAGAGATTTGTAATTTAGTTGACAATACATTGCTTAAAATGAAGTGGCAAAGAGCCAGAAAATTTCAGGTTAATAATTGTCTATTAACTAACATGACATATTTGTATAGTATTCATTTCCTCCAGGTACAGATTAAGCATCTGATGTACCCATATGAAGTGACATGCGTACATGAATCTTGGGCATAATAGTGAATAAACTGACATTACATTCACAGTAATTTGTTTCAATATGTAAACCATGTTGTTGCCTACTTTTGAAAGGACTTGTAGGAATGTTGCAATGAAATCTGAGGAAAAATGTGTAGTTGAATAGTTCTCTATTATATAGATCTGACAGCTTTGTGCTGCAGATAACATCATAAATATACATGTTTGTTTTCAGCTGCATGAGAAGCAGCCTGGAAAAAGATCTAAAGCCTTTCAGTCTTTGGATTGATCTACTCTAATGGCCTATAAGGTTAAAAAACCCCCAGCTTTCCCAAATCCCCACCACTTAACACAACCAACTTTATTTTAAAAAAAAACAATCATGTAAATATTGAGTAATGTTGTCTTTAGTATTGTGAACGTGGGAGTGTTTCTATTAGGCTAAGGTTTGTTAGAAAAGGGAGCAACAGTAGGCTGGCTTGTAACCAAAGTATTACCGACTTCTTTCACTTTGTTTTCTCAGGCTTAAATTAGGGCACTTATTTGTACAAGCAAAACTGTCACAATTCTGACAGGGTCTCTTTGTTCCCCCTTGCTGCTGAGGGAGACCCAGCAAAGTGTTTTTGTGCTCCACAGTGTGTTAATGGCTTTTTAACCTTTTTGCCTCCTGTGAGACAGGAATGTGTCCTGTGTTTTACAGCTGAGAAACTGCCATATAGGGTATAGTAGATACCACCAACCTCAGTGTGACCATAGGTGACAGAGCTGGGAGTTGAACCTGGATGCTTTTGGCTCTGACTTGCTAGGTGCTCTTACCACCTTCTCACAGTGTCTCTGCTGCACGCAGCTGTAATATTGCAGTGTTTGGAGATGTCATTGAAAACTCTAGTGACCTTGCTTCCTTCTGCTGGTGGTCTTTATAATGTGCAGCAGGGCTGCAATGACAGCTCGCTCTCTTAGGTTCTTAGCTCTGGGACTGGGATGTGTTTGAGCCACACCAAAAGCTGAAATGAGAACTCTTGGCTTGACTTTTGACTGAACACTTTGCTCCCTTAAAGTGTCTCCCTCTCAAGAGGTTAAAGTTTTGCAATTGATTGGTGTGAAGCCACTGAATTTTAGAAGAGGGCCAGGAACAGCTCGCTGAGCTCACTCAAACTTGGTAGGAGGGAAGTTGTCTAATGACCTTACTGAACTTTGTTTCAGGGCCTGTAGAATTGCTCTGTGCATCTTTGATATCCATGTCAGACTTGTAGGTCACATAATCCAGGTACCTCAAAGACTAGGAATACGGTGGTGATGGCAGCTCAGGTAAATTAAGAGCCTTGGTGCAAGCTGTGGCTCTCAGTCAACTTCTCTCTTGCCTTTCAGAGTTGGTATTTAATTCTCAGTCCAGCCACTGGAGGGAGCTCTAGAGATCTTAAAACAGGTTTCAAGAGCAACCTGTCAACAAAACTAGCTTCGCCTCAGGCGTGGGACTGCGGCAGGAGCTCCTCAGTGTATTCTGCTGCCCAGATCAGTGAGAGCAACTGATCTCTGTCAGATGTGTATAAAAGGCTCAAAGGAAAGGGAGACAGCATGTTGCTTTGGCAAGCTTGCTGATTTGGCTTGACTCTGAGGATAGGCCAAAAGCAGGATTGCCACCATTGCGGCCTCCTGGGGCTGTTTTTAAGCCAGCTGGTGCCCTTGTTGCTATGAAGGTTGGTTTCCAGTGCTGTTTCCACAGCATCTTACCTGGCATATGACGAACATGGTCTATCAATTGTTGGTACTCAGGTTAACCGGTCATTTCTGTGCTGGTAGTTGCCATTCCTGGGGTGCATGTCTCTGTCATTTCTCTTTTAGAAGGAAGGCAGGGTGCTGGGGATTCAGTGTAAGTCAGGAACTTCAGGATATGGCTGACATCAATTGCTAGTTAAGGCACTAATAACTAGATGTTGAAGAAGGGGGGAGTGCAGGCTGGTCACAGCACCCTTTGCTAACATTGGATCTACAGGGATACACTTTATATTCACTTATCTTTGTACTTGTCTGTAGCCTGGTTGAAAAATAGCGCTTTTCACTTCCCCTCAGAAGAGGCTGTCTTGGGGTAGGCTGAAGACATTTGCGGTGAAGAATCCCCCAAAACAGCAAGATGCAAGCAGTTACTGCCCAAGTGGAAGGAACATAACAGATGTCTGGGAGCAGAGAGCGGAGTGGTTTTCTAAACAGAGTATTTAAGGTCTCAGAAGCAGTGTGAGGGAGCTTCTGTGCAGGAAGGGGTATATGAGATGTAAAGGAGAGGACTTCTGGCTGTTGCCTAGGGCCAGACAAGATCAACCTTCTGCCCAACAGGAACTTTTGGTTCTCTAAATGTTTTATTACAAAAAGTTAGGCAGTACATTGCCCTCCACTCCTTGGTCCAGAACCAAACCATAAAAGACCAATGTTTTGATGCAGCTGTGGAGGACAGTAGCTAAAAGGAGTTAGCACTCATCCTCCTATAAAGTTAGAGTGAGTCCCCCAGCATAATCCCAGTCAGATCTGGAATGACCTAGGCTGTCTGTTGGCTTCTTTAATTTTAAATCTTTTGAGCCTTTGAGAGAAGGACCTTTTCTTTTAAGTCAGATGTGGTAGCAGCTGTTCGTTGCTGTAAATGTATTAAATAACTATTCAAAGAGTGCCTGGCCTCTGTAATGCTCTACTCAGTATCTCTGATAAACTGGTGTGATGCTACATGGAACTTAGAAGTATGAACTGTCTGATTTAGCAAACACAATTCCAGGACAAGCTTTGGATGTGTTTTTGCAGCTTAACATCACTTTACATCTCTGCACTGGGCATGATGGGTAAGAATTTAAGAATAAACAAATCCATAACTATCTCAAATGCAGGCAGCTTGGCAACTTTGCCCTATAGTATTATCTCGCAGCTCCCAACAGCATCCAAAGCAGGCTGGGGAATTTGTGCTGCCTGCCTCCTTTTTGTAAGGGAGTGAGCAGAATTGAGGTGGCTTTGTTTGGTGTCTCTTTAAAGGTGAGACTTCTAGTCTAATAACCGTTCAGGGAGAAAATACTTTCACCTCAATAAAGTTCTTTGAATTATAAAGGACATTGCTGTTGGGTTACTGAAAACCCTTGGGGTTTGTTTCATTTATAACATTGCCTCAGGCATTCTGCTGCATCCTGTTGGATTGACCTCCTTTTCAACCCGTGCTTGCAGCTGCATTGCAGAGTTATCTTTTCCCTGGATCCTTCAGGGTTGTCATATGACAAACTTGAACTGTGACCCTTTTGTGTCTTACCAGGCCAGCAGTGCCCTCTCTGTGCGATGTGGCCAGCAGTCTTCCCCACGCACACGTTTGTTCCAAGCCATTTAACAAACTGAAAGTTTCAAATGATGGCATTTCATAGTGTTTAATAGTATCGACTGTAAAGCAAATGAAATGGTGCTGAATACGCTGCATGCTGCTAGTAAGAAATACAGCTTCCATTTCTGCAATATGCCCTGGGTTTTCTGTGGTTAGTGTGTGCTCTCTGGTAAATCTCTTTTATTTTTTAAATAAATTTCAGTGCTTCCCCCCGAACAACAGTGGCATTCACTGCTATAGACAGTCCAGCACTGGTATTTGTTTCTAATATATGGGGGGTTTAACCAGATTTCTCTAAGCAAAGTGGGCAAAGTCATTTTGCAGAAGTCTTGCAGAGAGTGTTAGGATAAGAATTGATATAGTTAACATGGCATCCAAGCAACACCGTCTCCGAGTGGTGTTGATGCTGGCAGGCATTGCCTTCCTGAAGTTACAGAGACTGAGCACTCGTATTTGTACAAATTGCATTCATTACCCGGAACCCTCCAGTAGTGATAAGAGACTGGCTGTGTAGCATAGATTGGCTCCAAGATAAGTAGCCAGTCTATTGTGCAGCTCATGGTAATCTTCCTCCTCCCTGCCCCTAATAATAAATCTTGGGGCATTTTGGAATGCGTGGGGGTTGCTCATTCCAGTAGCCTGAATGTATAACTACTCAACATCATCATCTCCTACCAATTGTGCTTTCATAATCAAGCGAGGCAGCCAACTGAGATGGATAGACTCAGATAGAGTGTTCCAAACATGCAGATGCTTTGACTCTGTGTATTTGTTGCTCCCTTAAAGGACAATAAACAGGTGATGGCAAGGGTAAGAGTTTCTTCCGCCTATGTGTTCCAAGGCTAGAGCCCATTTGCGGTGTTAGTCTTCTTCAAGAAGAGATACAAACATCTGGCTTAGGGGTCTGCAAGTGGGAGTAACAGCTGTGCATAGGAACTGTGGTAGTACCTTCTTCATAGTTAGCTTGTTCTTTCTCAGTGCAAGCGTCTGTGTTACATGACTTCAGTGAAACAGCAGTTATTCACCTTACCATAACAGTATAGTTTTAAACAGAGGTTTGTCTAAAGAAAGATTTTTTTTTCTGGCTGCTTTGGCTGAAATAAAGCAGCAACTGGCAAGTGCTTGTTCTGTCTTTTAAGCTATCTAATATGCAAGGACCGGGTTTCAACATGTAAAGGTGAACATCAGCAGGCTGGGTTTATGCAAGCAGGCAGTATAATCCAACAAGTTCAGTTAAAAACATGTATTTACATGGAATTCTAATATTTTTTTTCTCTATCCCCCATTTAGGGTTTGAATGGCAATGGAGTTGCTCCTGGATCATCAGGTTTTAGCCTTACGAAACAGCTGCTCTGTCCAAGAATAACCCGTGTCTGTCTCAGGGACTTGATATTCTGCATGGAACAAGAAAGGGAGATGAGGCATTCTCTAACCTTGTACCACGCTCTTCTGAAGTGATTTGAATTTTACATTTCACCTTGCTGTCTACTGCCAAAGAAAACACTGAAGCATTGTTGCACTGTCTTGAAATTCCAATTTCTGGAAAATGATCCGTTGTAAGGATAACTCTTGTTTACAGATAAACATTTTTATTAAATGCCTAACCTAGCACCTGTAGGGGTTTTAATAATACTTGGCTTAAACCAGTCTCTAAACCAGTGAAAACACTGAGCTGCACACACAAGCACTTGATTACTTGCATTTAACTGTCATGCAGGGTCTGAGGGCTTGACATTTGTCTGAAGTTCATGTATGTCGCTTTCTTCAGTACTCCAGAGTCTGCCACATCTGTTCTACATGTAGTGCCTTCTTTGAATCCAACTTTATTTAGGGAAACAAGTAACACTTTAAATGCACTGCATAGCATGGCAACTGTAATCATGAACCAGCAGTCAGTCAGTATGCTAATGTATTGCCTATCAGGCTCAGCATCTCCTTAAATTTTCTGGGTTTATAATTACTACTGGATGCTCATTTGTGGAAAGCAAAGTAACAAGCAAAAGGAATGAGGGGTGTTTTCTCCCCCTCATCTTGCCTCAACTGCCCTTCCTCTTTCCTCTGAGAAAGTGACTTGGGAAGGTGAAGAAATTGGTGGTTCTTGTGATTAAAGTACATTAGACAGTGTAGTTAGGACATACTTTGGGGAAAATCTGGAGTTAATAAACTGGAACACAAGGAGTGAAAAACCCTATAAAGGAAGAGTAAACAGAAGAAACAGTTTATCTTTCTGTAGCATTCAACTTGAGCATAGATGTAGAAAGAAATTAACAAAAGCAACCTTTACTGACTACAAAAAGCTTGAGATGCATAGAAACTGCAGCTGGAGACTCTCTTAAGGAGAAAAGCAGTGTTTACAAAGCACCAAATTCACCATTTTGTTGAGAATACTGATTTAATACCTTAGTGTGCTGTAACAGGGAAAATTACTAAATAGAAAGTATTTAGGCATTTGCCTGGTTTCCATTCTGTAAGAAGGAGGAGGACTCTGAATTATTAAGAGTGCTAGGATAGATACAGAGATTTTATACTTGCTTGGCTTGTGGTGGAAGGAATACCCTCAGGATCACCCTTCTCCCCAGCCTCCAAACCTTTTGCCTCCCATGACACTGTGCCATATATAGCATGGCTATTTCTCAGAATTGGTGGGAAAGGCACTGACTGAATTGAATGGCTTCCTGCTGTAACTTTTTTCTTTCAAGAAATGAGCTTCCTATGGTTACTTGGCATGCTACTTCAAAACTTGAAGCAATGATTCAAACACCTTCCACTTTCAGAACCACTGCAGATAGTTACCAAATTCATTAAGTTTTGAATCTGTTATGGGTTTTTTTTTGTTGGAACAGTAGTAAACAAATCTAGTAAGTGAATGCTGTAAATTATTTATATATGTATATATAGCATATATATATATAAAAGAAGAGCAGTACTTTGAGTAAGCTATAGTTTGCAAGATATTGATGGCATTAGGCAAAATTGTTTTGTATAATTAAATGCTTAGCTTTACTTTTTATGTAAAGTGCAGCATTTTCCATATTTGTGTACTATATCTTATTGAGCAGATGTTTAAAATTATTTTAAATACTGCATCAAAGCAATTATTTTATTAAAAATAATAAATCAGTATCTTTGTTTCCTAACATGAGAAATTCAGCATCTGAAGCAGTCATCACCATGCCTAATGACGTGGCTCTGAGAGAGAGCCCCATCTATCTGCCCATCACAGTGGTTGGCACGGTTGCCTCACGTGACATATTAATGATAAACATCTATATTTTGAGGTTTTTAAACAAAACGAGGTGACAGAGCAGAGGATTACTTGAAGGGAGAGTGGGCAGGGAGAAAAAGGGATGTCTCGTTTTTCTGATTTCCCACAGTCAGTCAGCACAGAGGATGGGTTTTGTTGTTGGTTGGGGCTTTTTTAACAGCCAGGCAGAGGCAAGCACTTTGCACATGTTCTGGACAATAAAAACACAGACTTCAGCAATGTGCAGTGGAAGCATTGTCCCAAGTTATTTTTAAAGCAACTCACAATTAATTAAATGCAGGTTGGAGAACAAAGATGAACATCTGCGCATTGGCCTGCCTCTTCATCATCTTTAAACCAGTGCGAGACTGAAAGGAGAGACATTGGAGAAAATGATTGATAACTAGGTACATAGAAAGTATGATAGATGGTTCAAGTGCAATGCGGATTGCATGCTTTCATTGTTGCCCTGCTCTTTCACCAGTAGTCCACCACCTCCCTCCACCCCACCCAAAAAATTTATGCTGTAATAGCATAAATAGTCTGAGTAGCAGACATTTTCAGAAAGGTCCTTAGGTCTAATTTCAGACAGGACAGAGAAGGCCTTGGTGCAAATGCTGGAAGTACTTGTCTTCCTCCCAAGGGTTCAGCCTGCCTCTCATTCAAGCGCAACTTGCCTTCTGAGAGTAAGAAGTGTCCTCTAGAGTGTCACTTAGGAGACATTTGGGCTTTACTCACACACAGTAGAAGGAGAGTTAGCCAGTAGTTCACTTCCCCCAGTTTCAGCAATCTTACTGGGCTTTATGGGAATACTAAAATCCCACTCACAAGGTGATGAGGACAAACCCTGCCTCACAGTCCCTTGCCTCTGGGTTCTTGGCATGCTCATATTCAAACTTGGGAGCCTAGGAGCAGAGCTGTCTATGCCACTGATGCTGGGAGGGTTCTCCAGCTTGCTCCAGGCACTTCTGGCTGTCCAGATGGTCTGCTAGCCTAGTGGCACCTAGCTAACTGGTCAGCTATCCCTGGCATTCAACTATTCAGCCTTTAGGGAAAACACTGTATACAGTTGTGGGGGGGAAAGCTGCTGTCGCTGGCTCTTGACTACTACTATCTTAGCAGTGTAGTATGCCCAGTTTTGTATGTTACATGGTAACAAAAGGGGCTTTGTACTCTTACTCCTCCAGCTGCTGCTTTTTCCCCTTATTGGCATTTTCAAGTCTTACCACTGAATCCAGCCCTTTGCACTGTCTTTGACTCCAGCTTTTCCCTTCTCCCCCTGGGAAAAACTAGCCGGAGTGCACTAACACACCCTGCAGCTTTGTTGGAGGTTTAATGAGGAAGGTAGTGGGGGACTGTGAGACGTTGCTAGATGGTTTCTCAAAGCCATTGCACTCTCTTGGACACTGACATGAGTAGCTTAAGGCTACTGTTTGCATCAAGTTGTTCTAAGCCCACTCTCTTGTAGGCACCTGTGTCCTGCCATGTGAGTGCACTGTGCTCAGCAAAAATGCTGTCAGCTGTTCTCCAGGTTCATCTCTTTGCTCTGTTCTTTGCTTTCCTCTTCGTTTGTAATCTCTGGGGTAAAGAAGGAAAGACTAAAGCAAATGAGGATGTCCTGAAGGGGCAGACAGTCAAAATGATTGGACTTGGCAAAATGGGCTTGCTCGCAGCAACTTCTCAAATGAGGGCTGCTGTGTTTCTGAGGCCAAGTGCTGCACACACTTCCCTCCGCACATAGCACACACGATGTCTACAAATACTCTAAGAGCTGCATCCAGCCATTGTTATCCAAGGTCTCATGGCTGGAGCCTGCAGCTGTGGAGATAACTACAGTCTGCAATGAAGGCTTTACACCTTTGATGGGTGCAAAATTGAGTACCAAGCCTGAAGAATGTAGAATACCAGACCTCTCTGTTTTGCAACTTTCAGGACTGGGATCATTACCAGGTGTCAATGGCTTGTCCCATCCTCATCTGGTAGAAAGGCTGCCTATATGCAGGCCACAATTAGCATTTCACTTGGTGCAGGCCTTTCGTAAGCTAGATGACCACCTCTTTTGGCTTTGTAACACTGAAGGAATAAGCAAGAAACACTGTCTTTTCCTTCTGGATACCAGCTCTTCTTTCCTCTTCTACTATAGGCAAGAGCTGGTCACTTGTTTCCTGCTCTCTGTAGCTATTCTGGCATGTTAGCTTCTAACCTTGCCACCCAGTCTCTCCTCAGGATCCCTTGCTTCATAGATCCCAAGTTGTCTCCAGGCAGCCTGCTTTTGAAAATGTTTTTGCTGTGAAGGAGGAAGGAAAAGGAGGATCTCCATTATGGACTTGAAAGGCTATTGTGGGGTGGAAGGAGATGTGGTGCAGGTCAGCTCACATCAGCCCTGCAGCTGCTCCTTTCTTTGCAGGGAGCAGGTCCTCACAGGAAGCTTGTTTTTCGTGCTTGCCAAGACTTCTACCAGTCAGTACAACTTCAGTTTGGCTTTCTACGTTTTCATGCTGGAGACCCCATCAGAGCTGGTCATCGTTCTTTTCCCCAACCCCAATCTCACAGTCCTACATCTCTTCCAGGAATCTCCTCTTCTGTCTTTCTCCTACAAGTAGGGAAGGGTATAGAGCTGTCTTGTGTGTTTCAGGGGGATGCTGAGCTGTATGTAGACCTGTCCTGAGGAACCAGGGGATGATGATTTGGAGGAAACTCCAGGAACAAACCTGCCAACAAAGTTGTAAGTTGACAAGCAGGTATTCTTTATTGTGGTGCCAGGAGACACAGGGGATAGCTCCTCCTAACATGTGTCCCCATATTGTTACACAAGCCATCCTTATATAGCCACTGGGCATACATATATATTCATGAGGCTATGTATGGATTACATCATTTTTCAGAAAGTTCCCTGCACGCTACAAAAATGTGGTGGTGGTTCCTGAGGGTCGTTTACTTCTTCCAAGCACAGTAGATGCTTATAGCAGCTTAATTGGTTTGTTAACAGCACAGATATAACAATCATCCTGTCCTACTCATCAGCTAGTTTAACTGCAGCCCATCCTGGGCCCCTCCCATTCCAGATACTCCTTATCCTTATGTCCTGTTCTTGTAGCCTGTTTTTCTTACACTCATTTTGTACTAAGCTCATAAAGGCCTAAAACTACAGAGTTTACCTTATACAAGAATTCTCAGTATGTTCTCTAGCTGTACTCTATTTTTTCTGTGTGTATCATGCAGCTCAGCAATTTTCCATTGGTACTGTTACAAAGCCATCAAACTTAACATTACTTAAAGTACATTGTAAAGGTTTATATATTTCATTTTGTGATTTTGAGACTCCCTTGTCTCAGTCCAGTATGTGTTTTTCCAGAATTCTCTCCATCAGTACTCTCACTGCCTCCCCTGGGGCTGTGCCATGGTGGGAGGGAGCAAAGGTGGGGGTCTTGTGCATGGGTACTGCTAAGGCAGAAAAGCCATGCCCACCTCATGAAGTTTAACCATGCCAAGTGCAAGGTCCTCCACCTGTTTCAGAGCAATCCCAGGCACAGCTACAGGTTGGGTGGAGGTGAGATTCAGAGCAGCCCTGAGGAGAAGGACTTGGGGGTGTTGGTTGATGAGAGAATGAATATGAGCCAGCAGTGTGTTCCTGCTGCACAGAAAGCCAACCGTATCCTGGGCTGCATCAAAAAAGAGCATGGTCAGCAGGTTGAAAGAGGTGATCCTGCCTCTCTACTCTGATCTTGTGAGACCTCACTTGGTGTGTACACTTCTGGTGTCCTCAACATAAAAAGGACATGGAACTGTTGGAACAGGTCCAGAGGAGGGCCACGAGGATGATCAGGGG
>JASSUY010028311.1:6075-44752 GCA_032466535.1 Forpus xanthops | reverse complement strand
ACCAACACCCCCAAGTCCTTCTCCTCAGGGCTGCTCTGAATCTCTTCTCTGCCCAACCTGTAGCTGTGCCTGGGATTACTCCCACCTAGGTGGAGGACCTTGTACTTGGCATGGCTAAACTTCATCAGGTTGTCATCAGCGCACCTCACAAGCGTGTCAAGGTCCCTCTGGATGGCATTCCTTCCCTCCAACGTATCAATCGAACCACATAGCTTGGTGACACTGGCAAACTTGCTGAGGGTGCACTCAAATTCCCCTTTTCTTTATTTTTTGGTGTTTTTTTTTTTCCTGGTAGCATTATGAAAAGTGGGGAGCTGCAAGATACTGTCTGCCTTAGGACAGCCTCCGTTTAGGGTAAGTGGTATATATAATTTTGGACACTCAGAGTAAGTTGGGCAGAGAGCTATTCTCCCATAGACCTCTTTTATAAAAAACAGCTTACCAACAACACCACTTGCATGTATATTGTCCTGTGTTCAGTAGCAGCAGTGATTTTTCTCCTTCTTAGTAGCTGGTGCAGTGCTGTGTTTCTAACTTTCAGCCTAGGAGCAACTGTGATAACATCGATGTTTTTAGTTGCTGCTCAGTAATGTTTACTCTGACCAAGGACTTTGAGTCTCATGCTCTGCCAGGGAGGAGAGGAAGCTGGGAGGAAGCAGAGACAGGATACCTGATGCAAAGTATCCAAAGGGGTATTCCATACCACAGCATGTCATGTCCAGTATGTAAATTGGGGGCAGTTACCCAGAAGGGTTAGATCACTGTTTGGTCTTGCTGGGTATCGATTGTCAGGTGGTGAGCAGTTGTATTCTCTCTCCTTGTCATTTCCCTTATCATTAGTATTATCGGTGGTAGCAGTAGTGGGTTTGTGTTATACCTTAGTTACTGGACTCTTCTTATCTCAGTCCCTGTGAGTTACATTCTTTTGATTCTTCTCCCCATCACTCAAGGAGTGGGGGGAGGAAGAAGGAGTGAGCGAGTGGCTGTGTGGTTCTGAGTTACAGGCAGGGCTTAAGCCATTTAGATTAGCATGGCTGCAGGTGATACATGTATGCAAGCTCAGTCTTGTCAGCATTGAATCTGTTGAATAGGTTTAGAATACATCTTCTTGGAAGATTAAATAGGAGGACATCCCAGTTTGATTTTTCATACAACACTGAATTTCTTTAGTCCCATTGAGGCACAGGCAGTTTGTGCAATAGCAGAACCTCAGGTCTGAGATACCAAACACCTTGAACTCAACCATTTTGATTAATTGTGAAAACTTTCCTTTCACTCTCTTGGAACCAGCATCCTGTTTTAATCTTTAAATAAACTACTCCTGCAAGATTTATTTTGTTTTCCAGAAAAGGCAAGTGAAGAGACAGAGATAAGAGTGGGGGCTTTGCTGGTGTTACAGCTAATTGTTCAGAGATTTCATAACTGTTTTTCTCTTTTCTCAAGTAATCTGATAATGCTGATTATAATTGTGAGGTTTAAGGCATGAAAGCCCAAGGACAGCGTAGGACAGCAGATGTTCATTGAAGAAATAGTGCCATTGTAGTACATTTATGTGCTGTTACCACACAGGTAATAGTTCAGGAGATATGGAGTGCCACATACTATGGAGTCGGCATGGTCTCTGAGAGAGAGGACGACTGCATTGCATTTTTAGAAGGTTCTCAGGCAGTCTTAAGATAAAGGAATTTTGCCCCATAATGTGTATAAATATTTTTTCAGTCTTTGCTAAACAGTAGGTGATTTTTCCATCCAATTTGTCTGTAAAAGATGCAGTTAACAGTAATGTTTTTGTCTTGTTCTCAAATTTCTATTTAAGTTTTGCTTACACTTGCATTTGCTGTTATCTTATCTCTTGATCATTCCTAGACCAAAACAACTATTTTATACTCAGACAGCAATACTGCATGCAAACAGCTACTTTCTACCAATTTCTGCAAGTCTAAACTTACCTGAGACAAGATGAGTTGATTATTCAAATTGTGCCTCTTCAAATACCTTACTGCATTGGTGAGACACTGGATACTTCAGTTAGTCAAGATTTAGTTGCTTCTTGACATCCAGCTACATAACTCATCAATATGTAATGTAAGTCTGAAAAGGTCAATCTCGTAACATCGGAAATCTGTCTTCTCATGTTGCAAATATGCAAGTGGCACAAATACACATGACAGCCTATTAGGCATTAAGGGACAATAATAGTTTAAGAAGATTCTTGAATAAGCATTCTTCAGGGGTGTAGTCTCTTGTCAGTGTTAGTGATAAAAGATTCTGAAAGGCTGCAAATAGTTTCAAAAATTAATTAATTGTTTAAATGGTTTTATCCACCTAAAATCCTTTCCCTGTTTCTCTTGAGTAAGAAAACCAAATTACCTATTGGGATTTCTGGTTTGGACTCTTATCTCTGTTGTGCCCATATAAATCAAAGGTAACTTCAGTGAGACTATTACAGATTTATAATGATGTAAACAAAGATTAGTATTAATCTGGCCATCAATCCATAAGGGGAAAATGCCATGGGTTTTGTTTCAAATATTTCTATCAAGGGTGTTCAGCATTTAATAGTAGAGGAATAATTATGAAGGACAGTAAATGTGTGCTTTTAAAGAATGGCTGGAGCATAGCAGAGCTAGCATGATTGGGAGTGATCTGATAAATACCAAAGATTGTTCTTCTCCCTCAGGCTAATGTCAGGAAGTCACCAGAGGAACGACACTCACCTTTTTGGCTATTAAACGTTACACTTTTCTCAGAGTAAAGGTCATTAGCTTCATGATGCTGGCAAAATTCCATTTTGCATGATTGTATTCTAACTCCCCAGTTGCTTCTGTTAGTGGCTTAAGGGAATCTCCGCTTCTTGTCCTAAATGGCTAAGTAGAAACTACTGTGTGACATTTACTGCTAGTAAATTACAGAATCATAGAATCATTGAATAATTTGCTTTGACAAGGTCTTCAATGGAATATTTGTGGAAACCATTTTGACTCTAATGGGATGCCCATTCGTCCATCTAAAATGTTTGTCATGATTCTATTAGACTTCTTGTAGCTACGTAACATGTGTTTCTTGTCTGTGAAAGTCACTTTGCCTGACTTTCACCCTCTGTTAGACAAAACATTCCAATAGAGTAAAAAGTTAACTTTATTCCCAGCTGTGCTTTCTCCCTTGTTTGATGCTGAGGCCTCTGTGCTAGACTGCACCGGACATTCACTCTAGAACAGGAAGCTGTAGGACATTAACATTTCTTCTCACAGCTTGCTGGGTAGCTTGAAGGAAGCAGAGATTTCAAAGTTACAATCTTTTTATGGCAGGCAGAGGATGTGATATTCTTTCAGATGTCTTCAGCACAAGGCATTGAACCTTGTGCAGAAGTGTCCTTAAGTAAGTAATAAGGTAACACAGATTGCTACCATCCTGATACTGTAGTGTGATTTATTAGCTTCTTCATAATTTACTTGGTAGTGAATATAGATGACTTCATATGGAACTGGGCAACACTGAGACAACCCCTTGTGCATGAGTCCAGCACAGCAGCATAGAAATCAAAGATTGCAATCAATATGATTTCCTTTATAGCTTAATATTCATGCATCAAACTATCAAGAAACTGAGATTTTGCTATACCTTTGGGAAGACCTGGGCATTACTTGGTGCTGTGGTACCATAGTCCCAGTTTATTTTTAGTGCACCTTTTTCTAGTGTCCATCAGTGGCACAGAAGAGCAGCCTTGTCCACCCAGAGGGCATGCTTTTGAACCATGCATGTATTTTGATTCTGGGAGGAAACTATAAACTATATACTTTAACAACTTCCCATGCATACCAGAAAAACCTTGCCTAACAAGCCTTTGTACTGGGACTGACTGGGGTTTTCCATAAAGCAGTGCAGCAATGAGATAGTGTTTGCTTAAGCCAGGGGAAGGTTATAACCAAAGTTGCAAGTGCTTTCTTACTGGCATAACTGTAAAGCCCTTGTAGCACAGTTGTCTGTGTGTGTCTTGTTAGGAATGAGTGAGTAGGGCCACAAAATAGGTCTAGTCTGCCTGTTCCTGGTTCTGCCTTTTCTCTTACAAAGTGCCTGCTTCAGGTTTTTTTTTTCAAGATTATCAAGCTTTATTTCAATTCCTGGAAAAAAGCTGGAGCAAGTCATCCATCCTTGTAAGCTCTTAGAATTACAGCATACAGAAGGGATTTGTCTCAAAGAAAAAAAAATCACATATAGCTGATGCAATTTTCTTCTGAAGCAAGGAAACGATTCTTGTGGATAGGGCAAACACAGTAGGTGTTTTTTTCTGCCTCATGGGGAAGTATCCTCTAAATGAAAGTACCAAAGAATAGATGCAAACCTGGTTAGACAGCTATACCTGAGAAAGTTATCTCCAGTTCTCTATCACAAGAGAAAGGTGCTGTGCCTGAGACCTGGAGAGTTTTGCACTGGAGCAAGTTCTGTTTGGTGTTTCTATCATAGACTTTGATGATGACATAAACAGCACAAATATTTATACACTAGGAGGAATGGTAAGTGTGTTGTAAGACAAAGTAAGAATAAGAAATCACTGCATAAGTTGAGTGGTTTCATGAAATACAGGATGAAATTAAAGAAGGCATAATGCAACATTCAAGTAGGAATAACTAACTGTGAACAAAGATGTTGGAGGGTAACTGGCCAAAGAACAGGTGTGTAGAAAAGGAACTGAGGGAAACAATAACAACAGTTGAACAGGAAACAATATTGCTCTCTCCCACAAGAAAAAATGCACTGAGGTATATAAAAAGAAGTACAGCTTGCAAGATGTGTAAAGCTATCCTCCCATATTACTTAGCTCCGGTAGTTCTGTGTCTGATTTAGAACAGACAAAAAGAAAGAGATTAGAATGACTAAAAGTGGAATTTGAGGTGCAAATACTTACAAGAACACAATGAAAAAGAATGTGAAATGTAAAGGCAACAGATACATGACATTGTTGAGCAGTTGAATGGTTTGGACCCTCACACTCTGCTACTGGTAAGAGCAGGCACGTCCTACTTAAGACTGGATGTTTTCCAGAAACTGAGGTGCAAGATACAGAGCTACTAGAAAAAGATGCTGATTTGAATATGCAGTAAATGTTCCAGTTCCAGGACCTGAAATATGAAGTAGATGAGATAATTAACATTAAAAATAAAAATAAATCACCAACAAAAATCAGTTGATGAGGGTGAAATGTCCATTAGGAAGAGCAACTGTACATTTGGGGTTTTTTTAAGTTGTAAAAGTGATTTGGGGAATTAAAAACCTGGACCTACCAATCGGGATGAAATATTAACTCAGAATAGCTAATAGTCCTATCAAGGGTTGAGCAAAAATAGATTCAACAAAGGCATAACAGTGCCACCTCTCTCTCCAGCCGTGTAAGTGAAGTAGAGGATGTGGTAGCAATACCTTAATTAAGTATTCATATGGCCTTTAGAGAGCTATTAGTGAGATTATCTAATTGCAGCACAAGACACAAGGGACTTTTTGGGGCCAGAAACTGGGTAGGAGATGAAAAGTAAGAAGGTTCAATTTTAGTTAGGTTTCACCAGGGGAAAAATGAAAGCAGGAGTGCTCCTGTTTGATATATTTATTAATCTCAAAATACAGATCAGTATTGAAGCAGAAAATCTGGAAGAGTTAGCTAGCTCTTGTTCTGACTTGAAGCAGAGTGAGGAATCAAGGAAAAAAAAAAAAAAACAAACAAAAAACAAATCCAAAAGGAAACCAGACCTAAGCAAAAAAATGAATTAACAAGGTGCAATGTTGACAAATGCATTAGAAAAGATTCAAAAGAGCAATCACACCTAGCTGCACATTTTGGTTACTATGGTTAAGAGATACCAGTTCACACAGTTGACAACACCAGAGAAGAGTGCTCATGTGCTACCACCTCTGAATGCCCAAATGACTGTGTCCAGTGGCCTTTGAGACAGATTGCAGACTTCAGCAGAGAATAACATCCATTTCTCTGGGCTCCTAGTGAGATGGCTTCAATGTGTTGCCTCACTCAACACTGGTGATGCTGCTAATGCTTTGGTACTGAAGGTTTGGCAGAACTGAGTAGACAATTATATAAAGGTGGAAGATAATGCTTCAGTAGATGATCATGAGTGCTTCTACGCATTGTTTTAAGATACTGAATACAAATTTGTAATTTAATTACTGGTAAGGTTTAGGCATTTTTGATGAATGTGTTAACAACTAAGCCCTATAAAAACTGCAGAGTGTGTTCTGGAATCTGCTAATTATTCTTAGTTGTTACTAGTTTTAGTACCAGTCAGAGATATTTGACTCTTGACTCCAGTATTTTCTGTGCAGAAGAACAGAAACCTTATCAGTGTTAACTTCGAAGAAAGTGCGCTTGATTTTGACAGCTGTACCTAGGCACTACAGAAAAGTAGAGAAGCAATGGTCAGTGATGGAAATCAGCCCTTTTCCTAGGACAGGGACCAGGAGCTCTAAGTGAAGTATATCCCATCAGGAATGAGTTTTCCAGAACTACTCTCTGTGCAGTGTCACATTTTTGAAAAGTGGGACTATGCGCTGTACTTGTTAAGAATCATAAATATGTTCTTTAACAAAAGGTTTTATGTTTGCTATTATTCGCTCTTATTTTCTGGTTCAAACTCTACTGCTTTCTGAGCACAGCATGTTTATTGCAGCTAATTAGAATTTACTCTTGTAAGAGATTCTGAAATTTTTTTAGAAGCTAAAGCAGCTATGTTGTTTTTCCATGATCCTTTGGAACTTGGCAGGGAAGAAAATCTCCAGAAGCATATGAAGGCATTTATTACTTTATGAAGTTCTGTTCAGCTCTGGCTGAAATCTAAACTTGGTAATTTCTCCTTTTAGCACTTGTTTTCTTGGCAAAATGCTGGCTGGTTGTCAAAAACATAAGTAGTGTAACCCGGCACACTGTGCTGCTATGAATAATGGCATCTTGCACTGTCACAGGGACAGTCTCTGCATGTAACAGAGAGAAAAAGTCTTGGGTAGTCTGGTCTTCTAATAAAATATTGTCTTACCTATTCTAGTGTTAAAGCAACAAATAATTTCACTCGAAAGCAGGAAAACCAGCAGCCCTCTCTTAATTACATCCTATTTCTTGTGTTAAAAGCTGCTCCATTTGCAAAGCCAAGCACTCAAAAGTTATGAAAAAACAGACTGACAGTCATTAGTGTAACCTTTCAATTTTACTTTAACTTAATTTTATAACCTTTAAAACCTCTATGCACACTGGTGAGTCACCATCTTGAATACTGTGTTCAGTTTTGTGCCCCCCATTGCAAGACAGACATTAAGGTGCTGGAGCACGTCCAAAGAAAGGCAACAAAGCTGGTGAAGGATCTAGAGCACAAGATGGAGAAAAGAAGGCTGAGGGGAGACCTAAAAGGAGGGTGGAAACTGGTGGGTGTCAGTCTCTTCTCCCAAGTAGCAAGTGACAGGACAAGAGGAACTGACCTCAAGGTGCATCAGGGGAGTTTTAAATTAGATATTAGCAAAATTTCTTCACTGAAAATATTGGTCAGGCATTGCAACAAGCTGCTCAGAGAAGTGGCGGAGTCACCATCTCTGCAGGTATTTAAAAGATGAGCAGATTCGGTGCTTGGGGATATGGGTGTAGTGGTGGACTCTGCAGTATGGGGTTGACAGTTGGACTTGGTGTCCTTAAAGGTCCTTTGCAACCTAAATGATTCTATGATTATGATGTTATCTTTGATTACAGCACTTAAATCTATTGTCAGCTCTCTCACATATTAGTATCTAAATGTAAGTATATCTCCGTGTGTGAGAAAGAATCTCAGTTCATATATAGAAATCTGAAAGCGCATGGAAAAGAGAACAATGAAAGGGATTGTTGTATCATCCTGTGATTAAGGAAGGTAAGAAGAATTCTCTTTTATCTCTGTTTCTGTTGTGTGCGTTGCTGAGCAAGCTACTTTAACCAAAATACCACCAGAAGGTGGCTTTTGTCTGTCTCATCTCCTAGACCCCTAGGGCCTAATGTGCTGAAGTGCTGAACGCTCACAACTGTAAATGAAATCAATGGGAAGTGTGGTCCTCAGCATTTCTGGAATTAAGGCAGAGTAGCTGAGATATTTGGACTGAGGAGGACAGGAGGTTCTGGGTGCCATTCTTTTCTCCGCAAATGATCTACAGCAGGGCTTATAGAGTGGATTGTTTTGGGGGTTTTGTCTTGGTGTTTGTGTCATAGACACAGTATATCTTGGAGTAAATGTAAATTAATCAATATCTGTGAGACTCTGCTGGTTAAAAAGTCCCCAGGTAGCACAGGTGAAATTAATATCTTTTCTATGTATCACAGATTTTGGATGGTACTGAGAGTACAATATTCATGCAGATGTATACTGTACACAGTATACATGTGACACACATGCATGTACATGCACACATTCACAGACATCCCTAGATGAATATATGTATACATTTAAAAAAAAAAAAAAGTAGATGTAAAGATGACTTTCAATTGGTGATAGAAGAGTTATGTACAGCAGCTACTTGGATTGCTTTTACAAATTAACAATTATGGGGTGTTACGTTACTGTTTTGATTTTTTTCCATAAGACTTCTTCTAACTCAGCACATATGGTGGCTCCCAGTCATCAACTGAAAACACTGTTTAGTGCTTCTATTTTTACGTATTTATAAGTGCATTTGAAACGTATTCTTAAACTTGATTTTCTAATAGTAGCTGGATAACACCTATTTTTCCTTAACAGATGTCATTCTTAATTCAAGGGTTAAAATGGAGAATGTTTATTAATGAACCTAGAGGCATTGCCCTTTGTCTGGCTCTGTGTGAAGCTGTCAAAGTAACTACTGGAGGCTGCTTCAGACACTCCTCACTTTACATCTGGGATTTTCAAGTGGTTTTAATTAACTTCAGGAAGGCAGAATGGGATTTAGATGATATTAAAGAAAAATAAATAGTAAGACATAATTAAGGGTGAGCATTGAAGTCTTGGAAAATAGTGTACCTTTCTAGTGAACAATTGAATTATGTCAATAGAGTTACTCTGAATTTGTTCATGTAAACATCAGAGAAGAAAATGGCCTGAAAAGCCACTAGCACGTAAAGGAGCTCCACCTGCTTTCACTGAAGTCAATACTGAAATTCCCATTCATTTGCATAGTGCTAGAAGATGATAGATTAAGAGAACTTAGTTTGTGGCTTTGGGGAATTAGATTCACAATTTTAATTATTTATATAAAAAGTACATTGATCCTTGAACAAATTCTCAGCACACTAAAAAAATCAGAAATGTTGCAATTGCCTCTGCATGTTCTCGTTATGTTTAACTGTTCTTTAAAAGGGAAAAGAATGTAGGAATGTAGTAGTAGGTATTACCCTGTTTGAAATTACTTTGAATAGTAAAAGAGATTAAGAAGTGTCTTAAGGCATGAGTTTAGTGAATGTAGCCATACTTAAACAATGGTGAATCTTCTCTTTCACTGTGAATAGATTAAATAAATGGCAGAGTCATTTAAATTATATGTAAACACATGCAAATATTTAAATATTGGGGTCTTGACACTTTAGTTTGTAATTCCTACTCTCTTATTAAAATTGTCTACCAAATTTTGCAGTAGAAATTAAATCTTTCACAAATTAAAAGCATTAGTTTTCAAATAAGATCATGTACTGTGATAAGTACTTCTGAATTCTGCATTAGTACAAAAGCTCCTGAGCTCTCAAATTTGTAAGTCTTCTGTATAAGCAAAAAAGATTCTCTGATAAAATTTTGGCGACTCATCTAATAATGGTGGCAAGAAATACCTAGCTGCTGCAACAGCTGGCTCCAGTGTTGCTGTGTATTTTTCTCATACTGAACTTTACCTCCCTATCATCCTTTTCATCCTCCAGTAATTGATTTGAAGAATTTAGATGTTTTAGAAGCCTGAAGGAAGGTAAGTATGGCATAGGAGGAAGAGAGAATGAATGTCATTACATGGGTCTTCATACACCTGTGTGCTTATAAACAGCGCTGAAACATGAACTGTGATCTTATTTCCATGGTGTCCATTGCTATATAAACCTTTATAGGATTGCTGTAAAGCACTAGGCATAACGGGTAAAAATTCAAGTTGTTATCACTTTTGTAGGGCAGAGGAATATAAGATGGCCTCATCTAAATCAATACTGAGTTCTGCTTTTGACTTCAGAGAACATAGGAGATGAAATTCTGGACTCAACTGCAACTGGGGGATTTAATCGGGATTTACACAGGTGAAACTGTGAAGAAGGGGTCACAAGTTGGCTGAGCAAATTTAACTACTGGAAGCTGAAGGGGATGGTCCTGCAAAACCTGCATGGTCTGCTCGTTCCCAACCTGCTCAGCAATCACTGACTTCTCAGTGATCCTACTTGGCTTGTTAAAGATGAAGGATGCTTTTCCCTGCTGGGTTAGTTATCTGCTGATTTAATGAATTGAACTGGCATGCCACAAGGTCACATGAAGTTGCTGTGAGGTAAAGAGTAGAAACATGTGGCTTGAGAAACTATTCTTTTGGTAAACAGAGTCACTTTAAATAACTGCCGTCCCACATTTCCTCTTGTGTCACTCACTTTTACTCTGCAATTGCACTATTGCAATGGTCTGTCCATTGGATCGCTGCAAGAAATGAGATCTGGGAACTGATCCATGCTAAACTCAATTCAGAAAAAAAGCTGGGTATTGTTAACCTGAGTCATTTCCCCATGGTAGCACAGGAGGCTGATTTTTTAGGAGAGCTCTGGAAAATGGAACAGGACAGAACTTATTTGCTAAGCTTTCCCCT
This sequence comes from Forpus xanthops, assembly GCA_032466535.1. Lineage (NCBI taxonomy): Eukaryota > Metazoa > Chordata > Aves > Psittaciformes > Psittacidae > Forpus > Forpus xanthops. Next base: position 33,940 of record JASSUY010028311.1, on the reverse strand, counting down.
ACTCATGTTTTCATGAGAGTAAGTGATGTGGGAATCGAAGCAGCAGTGGTGTTGCTGGATTCTCCAGTTAATCACAGTCTTCTCGAGATTTTATTGTTAAATAGTCATTCTTTGCATCCCATACTGAGTGGAGGAGTCTGGCCTGGCCTACTGCAGTGATCATGGCTCAAGCTAATATTCCATCAAAGATGGGGCAGAAATTCCAGTGTGTGTGGTTTCTGTTGTAAATCTTGAAGTAGAAAATTAATAATGGCTGAGCCCCTGACTCCAGAGGTTGCTGACCCAGCCTCTTTGAGATTTTTCTTAAGATAATTCACCAAAAATCTCACATTTAAGCTTGCAAAGCTCACGTATCAAGGAAATGCTTATATTTAAAGCAAATAAGCTACTACAAGAAAGCTCCTGGACTTCAACTGAAGTGCATGAGGACCTTTATAGATACCTCTTGTTTGTAAAAACAAATGTGTAAGTACAATTGGTGGAAGCCTAAGCAACACTTTTACTAATGAGCTGACACTATCTTTCCTCTTCGGTTGCCATAAATAAAATTCATTTTTACTTCATGAAAATCTCCCCTCATTAACTTCATAGCCAATGCCAGCATCCCCAGACTAATCCCACTCACAAAATCACACCTGTGGCACTTCACCACTCTCTCTCTGTTTCAATTAAGCTTGCATTTTTTCCTTTCTTAACAAAGCAAATTAAAGTGTACAGCCTTTGCACGCTTCCATAAGTGGATCAGCTTCTGAGATCAGAAAGCATCTGCAACGTCCAAGTTCCTTACTTGCAAGTCCGCTACGGCGAGCGTTTAAAGCCACGAGGAGAGGTGCTGGGACAGAGGACGTTGCGTCTGTGGTATTTTCCGAGCGGACTGGCTGGGCGTGAGAGAGGCAAGTAGGCAGACGGTCGCAGCGCTTTATCTGTGGCTGCAATTCACCAGCCCTCCGAGCCGAGAGGGGGGCACAATCCGCCTGCGTTTGGCAGCCCGGCTGCCTCGCCTCGGCTCAGCTCGGCTCCCTACCGCCCAGGTTTGCGAGGCCCGACGCGGAGCGCCGGTGGAAGGCGAAGGAGAGGAAAGGCCAGCCAGGGTCCGCCGGGTGCAGGAGCCGCTCCGCAGGAGCAGCCGCAGCGCGATACCACTGTGGCGTGGAGCGGATCGGGTGCCTGCCGGGCTGGCGCAGGTGGTGGCTGCGGGGAAACGCTGTGGTCGGAGGGCGCCGAGGCGGAGGTGAGGGGCGCGGAGGGATGGCGGGGGAGAGAATGCGAAAGCCCCTTAGAGGTCAGTGAACCTTAATGTTCAGGCCGGCCGACTTGGGGAGCCCCGAGCGGCGAAGGAAACGCTGGGGAGGAGTAAAGTCATTTGTCCAAGTAGCTCCTGGCACCACTTTGGGGGCAGAGAGCACGACTGAGGTGAGTCGCTCTGAGAGGCTCAACACCGCTTAAGTGGCGCCGTTCACGGGAGAGGTACTTAAGCATACTAATAGTTGGCTGCAACCCTTTTGCGGCGGGCGACCCCACATTAGACTCCTTGCTCCTCTTCTAATACGCAGCGTGTTTAAGCTACTAAGTACTCTAGAAATACAGTCTGAGTCCTTCTGAATAGTACTTTTAGTTATTAGGATTCCAAACGAATTAGCAGGCTCATCTGAAAATCCTTCGGAAAACTCATATTTTATTCAGCTTCTGTGCAGAAAATTTGTGGTTCATAAATCTACTTTAACGTTTGGATCTGAGATGATATTGAGATAGTAAAGATTTACATGGTCATCTTCACTTGAAAGGGCAAGAGATACTATTTTCCTTTTTTAAAGGTTTTGCTGGAAGCTGCTCATGATTTAGCTGGTGGGATTGCCTGGAGCAGTTTCATGAGGGAGGAGCACAGGTGAACCCAGTGAAGGGATCTGGAGGCGAGAGGGGAGGGGAGTCTGATGTACTTAAAGAGGCAAACTCGGGTGTCTTGTTCACTCCGTTAATGTTGCTTAGAAAAGCTCTCTTCCAAGAGTGAGGGGGCAGAGGTGTTAACACTTGTATTTAAACCCAGCAGTGGCTTATCTGTCGCCGCTCACCTGTGAGAGTCTGTCCCTTCTGTGCGTGCTAAATGGCAGCATCAATTTGAAGTTTGTTTACTAATTAAGGTACATGCTGCGTTGAGGTAGTACCTAGAGGTTTGCTATTTCAGGGCTTCCTGCGCTTCTGCAGTGTGTGCCATTCCCCCAGGTTTGTGTGGGACGTTCTCGTGGAGGAGTGGGAGCCTGCAGCGGGGCTAACCCTGCAATGCCGAGAGCAAACTGGACAGTCAACAGGTCGCCACAGTATTGGTTTGCTACCTGAAACTTTTTACTCTAAATTCACATGGATGGTAGCTGAGGCATTCGTCCTCTCAGGGAAAAGGCCCACAGGTGGCATTGGGAAATAAGGTTTGACAGCCGATGCGCGCCAGTCCGAAGTTGGAATCAGTAAGTGCCGAGAATGGTTTTGACAGAGGCTTTCTTCCTGGTACAGCGGAGCATTTTCCCCCACGGCCACGGCGGGCAGCGCGGAAGGGAGCGCAGCGCGCCGCTCAGCTCCCGACGCGGGAGAGGCAAAGCGCTAGCCCTGCCTCCCGTGCATTTCGCTCCTTGGATGCGCTCGCCGTGGCCGTGGGAAGGGGGACGACAGGGTTGAGAGGGAGTTGGTAGCTCCATCCTGGAGGAGGACGTTGCAGAGGGCTGGCTGCCGAGGCGGGGATGCCTGGAGCAGAGCTTGTTTTCTCCCCCCACCCTTTTCCCCACAACCCTTCTTCCTCACTTTTGTTTTTGGCGATTCATAACGCGCGGAGCGGGGAGGTGGTCATGAGCAGCCTCTCAGCCGCGGCGTAGCTCCTTCGCAGCACTCCCCCAGCCGGGAGCAGCGGCAGCCCCGGCTGCCTGGGTGAGCCAGGGGTGGTCCCTGGCCCCTCCTGCTGCGGACGGCAGCGGCTGCGCCGCTTTCCCGCACCCCCTGCAAGCCTCAAAGTTTCCCCCCCGCCCCTGCGCGGCCCCACAGCGGCAGCAGCGGCGCCGCCGCCGCTCAGCAGCCGGTAGCTGCTGCAGCCCGGTGTGGCCAAGGGGAAAAGGCGATCAGTCCTCCCTTCATTGGAAAGCAGTGATGCTCTTCAGTGTTGGCAGCGGAGAGTGAGCAAAGTGGGCAGAACACGGGATTGGGTATTGGGAAATATGTCTTCACCAAGAGAGTGCTCAGGCATTGGAACAGGCTGCCCAGGGCAGTGGTGGAGTCACCCTCCCTGGAAGTGTTCCCAAACCGTGTAGATGAGGTGCTCAGTGACATGGTTTAGTGATGGACTTGGCCATGCTGGGGAACGCTTGGACTTGATGATCTAAAAGGTCTTTTCCAACCTAGGTGATTCTGCGTTTCTGTCAATTTGCACAATTCATGGTCTTGGAATTCCCTCATGAGATGTTCACATTCTGAGCTGTTGATTTGGAGGAGTTACTATAAGAAAAAGCAGAAAAAAACTCAAACTGCCAGAGCTGTGTTTTGTACAGCTGAGGCTGTGGTGTCAGTGATATGTATTGGAACAGAATTTGCTCAGGTATGGCACTCTTAAGGTGGCCTTCATGTGGGTAAATAACTCCTGAATTGTATGTCTCTTGGGAGAAAAACAGTGACTGGTCTATACCCATACTTTGTATCTTTCTGCAGCAAGGCTGGGTACTTCCCAGTTGCACAAGCACTGTGAGCTCCTGATTCCTATTTCTGTGCGCAGTGTGCTGTATGGGAAGGTTAAAAATATGGATGACTTCGTTGTTTTCCTCAAACAGCATGTACGTGGTCACAGCGTAGCTTTTTGTTCTTTTTCTGAAGAAGCTGCATTGCTATTTTAGGTGCCTATTTCTGGTGCTGGTATCAGTGGTGTTTTCACCTTGCTGTAAGTTGGTGCAGAAGTAAAACCAGCAAAAGTTGGCTTTGTGCATTTAGAGGAATGTGTGTATCAAAAATAGATAATTTGTCTTTCAAGCTTGTTGATTGGAGGTGTTTGAATGTTTTATAGGCAGCCCTATACAGACAATAGGGGCCTTGAATAAAAAACAACCGCCTAATTGGATTCTGAAGTCAGCATGAGAAACCACTTGCTTTAAAGCTCAAATTTTGCTATGTGGAATAATTGTTACTTCTAGTAAAAACTTGCTTTTGTACTTGAGCAGCAATTTGAGACTGAAAACTATCTAAATTTCTCTTAATTCAGGTTGGCAAGAAAATAGAGACACGTGATAAAGCACAGTTAAGATAATAACTTCCTGGTTTCTTCCAGTACCTTTTCCTGTGCCACTGAACAAAGGTTAAGGTCTTTAAAAACATAACCCAGCTATTCTTCTGGAGAGCAGTGGGAGTTGCTGCATTTTGAGCATTTTTTTTCTAGCTGTTCAACTAAATATAAAAATACCTGAGCCTAGAACGTTTTTAGGGATAGTCTGTGCAGTTTAGGACAATATAGAATGGGGTTTTTCCTCCTGTTTTTTTTCCCATGTAACCTTTGGCTCTGTTAAAGGTACCAGATTGATCTTTTTTTTTGTATGCTGTAGATCTCAGCTTTCCTCACAGTGTAGTGTGCTAGAAGAAACATTTTAATCCATGCTCTGCAGTAACAGCTGTAGCTCAGATGAATTATGCATGCTTTGTATCTTTTGCCTTCGCCCTCTGCACATCTTACACTTGCCTTATGCTTGGAACTTCATTGCCAACTCTGTCTTCAGGGGGGAGAGGAGAATCCCTGGAAGGTTATTATGTGCCAGTTCACTAACCCAAAAGGAGAAGTACCAGAAAGTACAGAGAAAGTAACACAGGAGAGGTGGGAAAGGAGAAGTGATGGGCTCAGAAGTGAGGAGAAGGAAACACAGGAAGAGGAAAGCTGATAGTAAGTTCCTTGACAGTAAAAGACTCACCTTGAGTAACCTTATGATGTCAGAGTTCCATTAGGTGCTGTGCTTAATGGCTTTTAGCTACCAGAATTCTTAGTCCACTGAATTGATTGTTTTTGTGTATGTGAATGTTTTGTTCATTTGTTATGAGCTTCCCTTTTAGATGTTGGCTTATGCTTGCCACCGGGGAAAGCTGCTTTATAAGAGGAGACGGTATACATAAAGGCTAACCTTAGTGCAGGAGAGTTGTGTTGGGCTGCTTCTGTGATAAGTGGAGATAAAGGCAGGGACAGTGGGCCTTAGGCTGGGTGCTATCCTCCTGCCATCTAACCTTGCCTATGTTAAAGGGAGGTTTGAGCTTGATATCAATATGTGCATTGCTTCCAGTAAGATTGCAAGCAGACTTTAACCATGTGCTTATCCGGAAAGGTTCCTTTGAATGTACCAGACACTGTTACAGGTGGCAAATCCATGATTTAATCATAGTTTCTTTGGGTTTTTTTTAGTAAAATAATTGGGTAGTGCTGTATCTGTGTCAGTACCTTGCTCCTAGGTATAAATGATTTTGTCACTTCTGAAGTAACCTTGCAGTAGCAGGTTTAATAGTAATTGTACTTGCTGTTGTGTATCTTTTAATATGATAGCTTTGATTATAATTTAGGTCTTTCATTTTTTTTCCCCTCTCTTCCCTGTTGTCCTTTCTGCCTGGCTGCTTATCTTCTTTGGAATGCGGTTCTTCAACCATTCTGATAAACTTCTGACACAGGTAAATATCAGTCTGTTTGTATCCATATTTACTGAGCATGCCCTCTGCTTGGCAGTTTGCTGTGAGTCTTAAATCAGACGTGCCACACGCTTACCTGTGGACTGGGAAAGGGAAATCGTACTGCCACAGTGGGCACTGTTAGAAAAAGCGATTAGCCAGGAAAACGGCCTGAATATTTTCTTCCTTACCTGCTTTTCTTATTCCATCCCTTTGACAACAGCAGAACATCCAGATAGAAAATAACAAAACCCTGTGTTTGTTCTTTGGTGGTAACACTTCTGTCTGGTGTTTCCTGGAAGACCTTATGCTGATAGTGGAGTTGACACGTTGTGTGTAAGGAAAGGGAAAGCAGCCTGGAGTGGAAAATGCTTATCTATCCTCAAATTTCGCCCTCTGCCACTCAGTCATTTCTGCCTTTGCTTTTACATATTTTTCACATGGTGTAGCAGGTAATAGTTTTTCATTTTCCATCAGATCCAATGCAAAGGAGAAGGCAAGAACATGTGGGCAGGATGAAGTAGGAGAACCTTTCGTGGCAGTCAGTTGGAGCCCATTGTAAAATATAATAGTGGAGTATGTGTAATGGAGTGAAAGCAAAAGAATGTTATTTAACTTGTCTTGTTAGCTGTGTTTGTGCCTTTTATTAAAACATGGAAAGTTCAGCCTTTGTCAACGGAAAGCCTGTTGCCATGAATGCCTGAGTAGATTGCTTACATCTTCGGACTTGGATCGGCATGTATGTACCAGTAGGGATCACTGCAAATGTTTAATGGATAATTTAACTGTTCACTGAAGGAAAAAGTAATAAATGTTGAGTTTTTTTCCAGGCACTGTGGAAACAAGAACTCTCAGTTCTTATAACATGATAAATTTATATTCAGAAGCCAGAAATACAGAGACTTTTTGTAATAAACATAGAACCCATCATCCTTAACACTTCTGATGCATTTTTCATTGAACAGTATGAAGTGTTAGCCAGTATTAACCACAGCTGAAATGCAGATAGGTCAAGAGATTAGCTTTATGTCCACCTATCTGTCTGCCCCACTGAAAATGCCTGCTCATGCATCCTTTGTCTCTTGCTGTCTGTGCTCTGAGGAGTGGAAATAGCGTTGTATTGCGTAGGGCTCACTTGGAGTGCTGCTGTCTTAAGAAATCGTCTTGCTTGCAGTGACTGAATCAGTTGACTGCAGAAGGACGTGTTAGCTGGATTTTGCTTTTAAGTGCTGCACCTTCAAACCCACCTCCGCTGAAGGGAGCTGCTGTGCTGGTTAAACCAAGGGCTGATGGATATGGAACTGCAATGCTTCTGGCAGAAGAGAGAGGCTTTTGTACATGACTACAGAACACAGGGCAGCTTAAGGCAGTATGAGTTATTTTGCAAGGAGCTACCTGTGCATTGTCACCATGGCCCTTTCCCATGTGTTAAGCTGAGCCACATAAAGATCTTGGCTAACATTTCTGTTTTACTTCTGGTACCTTAAGTTAAACTATTTCTTTGGTACATTGTATTTGGAGCGTGAACTAATGAGAGTCATCATAGGCTGGAAGATTTTGTTCACATACACAGAGAAGAGAGTTTGAAACTTATGATTTTGTTTTTCCTCACTATGCCAAAAGCGTCATCATAAGACAGTGATGTGATGGCATTGGGGTATGAATCAAAGTGCAGATCTGCCAAGGGAAACTGAAGAGCTGTGGCAGCTGCTCACTATAGATTGAGTTTCTTAAGCTTTCCTTTTGTGTAGTTCTCTTTTTCCAGAAAATTCAGATATTTGCAGAAATGCTCTTTTTGTTGTTCAGATGTATTAAATGTACCAAAATAACCCCATTTGCTGTTACCTTTCTTTTGGGTATTTTTAGCCCATAATTCCTTTATCCTTTTCACTTCCTCATGTGGTGCCTGACCCTTCTCTCTTTAATGCCTTGCTCTCCTTGCTATTTTCCTTGTCCTGACTACATTCGTGCCCTGTTCCTTCCCAGCTTCCACTTGCCTTTTTATTTCTGGTCTTTCCTTCTTATTGTATCTTTCTTTAGCTCACTGACATGTTTTTCTAGTTTCCAAATCTGGAGTTATATGGCTTTCCTAGGATTCTGTTAATATTTAATTTAATGATAAATACATTTCTCAGTCTCAGTGTATATAAGAATTATCCCTCTTCCTCTGTGAGATGCAGTAGTGTTCTTCCAAACCGCTATTTTGGCCTCCCAGATAACCTCCATTGCTTCAAGTTAAGTGATCTGGGCAATTCATGTTCAAGAAAATGGCTGATAATTACTGGTTATGGAACTGAAGTCCCAATTTCTGGTTTAAGAGGGTCATTTCAGCACATCTGCAGTGCTATGATTTTGTGCTCCTTACTGATACGGGAAAAAATGAAAGTGTAGTCAGTAGGTCTCAGAAGAAAATGCTTTGTCAGAAGTAGCTACTTTCAGAATTGCTTGCTGGTTTTACACAGCCACATCAGAAAATTGAAGGTTGTGATTTTCAGTCTTTTCTGAAATAAACTTTGCCAAATGCAACTGATTGAGGAGAATACCAAAATAGATCCAGGTAAGAGTTGCGTAACAGTTGAATGTTAACAGTAAAAATAATCAAGTATGGGATTAGCGCTGTCTTTCGGTACCTGCTCAAGGAACTAACCGCTTAAAGTTTAGGGTATTGTTGGTACTTGAACTACTTGAACTAATGTGCCTGAATAATTTATGGTGGGCCACTGATAGGATTCATTACATGAAAAACCCTATAGTATCAGTGGCTCAAAATGGTAAGGTGTTCAATTTGTTGCCTGGGGTTGCTACTCTTGGCTTGTCAAATCTCTAAGTACATCTGTATATTCGCAGAAATCAGTATATTTGAGCAGGTTTCACAGCAAACAAATTATTTGTATGAAAACAGTGCACAAGGTACTGGTCAGACGCCAAAGATTCAGTTTCAGCAGCAAGTTACCCCCTTCTTCCTTCTACATGCACAGTGCCTGCCTTGTGAGAGGTTCTGCTGCAACACCTCCAGTCCTGGTGGTCCAGGAGGTGAATGCTTGGGCCTGGTGGAGTGGCCTTCCCATTTGTAGCAGTAGGTTCTTGGGGGGCTTTGTTCTGGTTCAGGCATCAGAGAATTCCTTTTTAGCTAGATCTCGCCTTGCAGAATGTATGGCCTAGTTGAAGAAGAGAATCAGGATGGCAAAGTTTTGCTTCCGCCATGGAAGAAACATTGGGCATGGCAGAGAAACACAGTCTCTGGTCTCTGTAGCTTGTTTTAGAGCATTGAAGGTCACGTTACAGCTTCTGTGCTCATGGTACTGGAAGGGGTTGGTTATTCCTGTATGAATTTGTACTTGTGTGGCATCTCAGATGTGACACTGCATTGTTCTACTTGCCTCCTTTTTGAAACGGGTTTATTTAAGAAGAGTAAGCCTCACAGAGCCCATGGACTTTTGGGCCTGAACTGCTGCTTGAGTGCAGGATGCTGTCTGGAATCTGAAAGAAAGACAAAAATGCGGGGGAAGAGAGTTGTAGAGTTATAAATTCTCCCTGTCTTGATAATGCTTAGAACTACACTGTTGTAAATTTCTAACTTATTTCTCTAGTATGGATGCCACCAAATGCCCAAGGAATGTCAACTGCAGTTTAGTCTCATGTATTTCCTGTATTACTGAGGAGTTTCAGGTATCCAAATGTAGCTGGGTTCCTGTTAGCCCACACCTAGTGATGAGTCTCAGTTTGGAGGTCGGGCAGGACACCGATTTGTTTTGGAATTGGCCTGTGAAGGTTTGGGATGGTCCTCCTCAATAGGGAGGGCTTGTGAGTCGTCTTTTATGTTTCAGTTGTCTATTGGAGTTCATTTACCCTTAATTGTGAAGCTCCATTTCGTGGACTATATGACTGTCGACTTCATGGTACTCAAGTATTCTCTTGCATGCATAAGTAAAAAAAAACCAGTACAACCAAACACGTGTGTATGTAGGTTCATTCCCCACCATTCTAGCTGAATGCCTGTAAATCCTTTGTTATTAATTCTGTATTCAGCTGCTGTAACATGTAAAATAAATTGACAATCCTTTGCAGCAAAAAACGCTGAGCTGCTGTTATTGTGCTGTGTCAGGCTGTGGAAATCACGCTCCTTGTTAATCAGAGGTTCTGCTGGCTTGGGTTTCACAGTTGCTACAGTGAAGGGAAGGAGCACATGCTTGAAGCTAGCATAGAACAGCCAGGGTACAGAGAAGCCTTATGTGTAGAAGAGATACTAGGCTTGCTTTTATAAGCTTAATCTGATTTTATCTGTCTCCACAGTACAAAAAGCAGCAACCAGGAAACATTCTAATTGTCTATTCACGCCCATGCCCAAAATTACTTCTCTACTTCTCCCCCCCACAAGACATTTTACTGAATTTTTAAGATGTTTCTTTGTCCTGTTACTAACGTAGTTCCATGTCTTGAAAACATTTGTTCTCCTGTATGATTAAATGATAGAAGTTCAGTGACTTCCAGTTAGTGGAATGTAAAGCACTCACTTGCAGATGGTTCACTGTGGTTCTTGGAGAAGATTGACTCCCTGGAGCTGCAGTTTCATGCTTGTGGTGACTTCCAGGTGTTCCTAATGTGTTCTTATATCAGGTCTGCTCTTGAGATTTAGATCCATATCTGTTTAGCAGCCAGGGTGGTTGATGCTTCATATTTGATTGTTTGGAAACGTTATCTTCCCCAGGTAATTAACTTTGAATTAAACACACAGTTTTTCAGAGTCTCAGAACAACATGAGATGATTTCTGTAAAAGAAATGTAGACCAGTTCTTGGAAGAAAAGTCTCTTGAGTTACTAAATACTAAGTTATTCCTTGTGCAAGAACTCCCCAGCTGCTGATTGCACACAGGTAGGAGGATACTGTAGGGATGTTGCATTTATCTGCCTGCCTTTTTGGGTTACAACCCCCCAGCCTCTGCTGCTGGCCATGCCTAGAGGTGGCTCCTGAGCTAGATGGCTATTTCAGACCCAGTAAGATCTCTTCTGTATGCAGCTTGTTGATCTTTCACACAGGGAGGATGTGCTTTTTGTCAGTATTACATTGTAGTACTGAGATGAAAATCAAAATTAAGTGTAAAATAGGCTCCTTCTGTGCAGCTGTAATGCTGCTCTTCATATAAGTGAAACACCTTAGTTATCACTTACTGATGACTATGAAGAATGTATGAGACTATTTCTCGGATGTTCAGTTAAGATGTTTATAGCTAAAGATAAGTTTTGTTTGGTTTTTTTTAGTTGCTTAATGATGGACTGGAATAAAGCTATCCCCTCTAACTGCACCTCATTACAGCTGCTCAAAATACAACAATAGCAAAGGTACAGCAGTGATTTCTGCTGCCAGCATTTGGGAATGAGGTACTTCCCAACCTGGTATCCACACACTTGTCTTTCACTTCAGTGCTTTCATTTTCATTATGGTGCAGATGTTTTTGTACAGCTTTTTGTCCTTTTTATCTTTCCTCATTGTCAGATTTATTTCCTTTGGTAATCCGGCATGCATTACTTCACTAAGGAGCTCTCATAAGTATCAGAGTTGGGTTTTGTGCACTGCTGTTGCTGACTCACAGCCTTGCAAAACACTTTGTGCCAAAGTACTCCATAAAGATTGATTTAAGGTGGGACAATGAGGCAAAACCAAAGCATTAAAAACCCCATAAGCAGTAATGCAAATGGTATATGGGGCATCTCCCGGAACAACAAGAACTGCAATTCCAGGTAAATGTTTGCTGATTTTGAAGCCCCTAAAGCAACAGTCCTGAAGACTGTGCTGTAATCTCAACCAAACTCTGGAAATCCTGGATACCACTATTTTACACAAAGCTGTGATCGCTATTGTAGTAATATTTTTAGTCCTTAAATCATACAGTCACAGAATAGTTTGGGTTGGAGGGGACCTTAAAGGTCATCCAGATCCACCCCCCTGCCATGGGCAGCGACATCTTACACTAGACCAGGTTGCTCAAAGCCCTATCTAACCTGGCTTAAATCTCTAAGGCTTGCATGTTTGTAATGCAAAGCTTCTAGAAGAGCTTGAATGTTTGTTTGGTATATTTTCAGCTTTATCAACCACTCACATGCACATCGGAATTCTAAATTTATTCTTAGTTCGTTACACCACATCAAGATTGACACTGTTACCACAGGGCTGCTTATGTCATCTGAAAATTGGCTTGTGCTTTATTTTCTGCCTTTTTTTTATGGTAAAGTCTGAATTACTCAAGCTGCTCAAGTCCTCTATAGCATGTGGAAAGCGAACCTGCTAAATGTTTACCCTGTGAAGGTATGGCAGTGATGTGTGACACGCTGAGGAATTTGGGCTCAAGTGCTGCACTTCATTCAGGCTGACATAAACTGTAAATTCTGCTGGCTGAATGCCAGATTCATTCACTTACCAGGTTAAATCTAAACATGGGCTGATGTATTCTATGTTTTTCTTCAAAGCAAAACTGTCAAGGAGAACTACAAATACCTTGAAATATGCTCCCTCCTCCCATTTGGGCATAAGAGCTTGGGGCGGGGGAGAACCTAGATACCCTGATGCTCTCATGCATGAAATCCTGTTGCTTTTTGTTTCATTAAATGCTAGAACATACCCATATCTGACATCCTAGTGTGCCCACAGTGATAATTCATCTGTGCACAATCTGTCACTTTATGTAAGAGCCAGAATGGTTTAGGACAAAGGAAGAAAAGAATAGCTTGGTGCTGAATTCTTGAATGTGACAGAAGAAAGAAGATCTGGTACTCCAGGCATTTTTCAGTTGCAGCTAGAGGCTGTTTTTCAAAGCAGTAAAAATGTCTGATGGCTTAATTAATCCAGCTGACTTGCCACACTTCTTTGTGGTTTCTGTTACCTGAGTAATACTTTTAATTACTTGATTGCACTGTAACCAGAGTTGTCAAGTTTATGGGAATGCTCAGGAGAAGTACGATGTAGTTCTTGGAATTACCTGCCTCTGGAGCAGTTAGGGTTTAACATTTAATTTGGTTTCAGTCTGGTAACTGGCAAAGCAAATCCTTAGCTGTTCTTCTTGAAGGTGATAAATGGAACTGATAAGATTCCTCTAAAGCACAGACACCCCCCACCCTCAAATAAAAAGGTGCTGAATTGGAATTAGGAGCTTTTAGATCAGTGACACAGAAACCAGTTTTATGTGTTAAACTGGAGAATTAGCATCAAATGAAGCCTGTCTTTCATTACTGTAAAGTCATCCTCAGAACTGTGGCTGAAGCATCAGGAAACCTGATTAGTGTCACCAGAGGTGGAGCTGCCTAAGGCTTCTCTTTGTTGGGCCAGTATTGTGCTTGCTTCTCTAAAGAATGAAACAGCTGAATATCTTCAGTAGTCCTGAATCATTCATATATACATACATACATATATATATATATATAAAATATGATTGTTCTGGGTATAAAAGAAACCCATTATTGAGTCAGAGCACTGCTGGAGCTGAGCGGTGTATTGGTCAGTTGTGCGTAACTTCCTGAACCTTGTTCTCAACTCTCTCGATGCAGCTTTAGTGTGATGGAGCTCCTGTTCAGAGGGCATCTTGGAATAGGAAAGGAGAAAGTAAAGACTGTCCATGGGAAAGTTTAACGTCATTGCTTTCTTCCCTTTTCCACTCCAGTGTGCGCTCATTGTTCTAGGTATCCTGGAAAACATGCTAGTGCATGTACTGTATGCACAACAGGTATAGAGAAAGATTGTCTTCCTAGCTGATGTCAACCATGCTGCTTTACAGAGGGGGATACATGCAAGAGGGAACGTAAGAAGGATGTTAGAGGGTTAGAAGAAGAGCTGTTTACAGTCTGAAGCCATAAACCGTGTTGGTGCAGTTCCATGGGATACAGGCTCAGCTAAACCTAGCTGCTGTGAGTCAGCAGTGTAGTTTGTAGAACAGCCTAAGGGGGGCTGTAGGAGATGCGCTATGTAAGATACTGTAACCACTGGGATTCATTAGGGATTATTATTGTGCTAAGTCTCTGACTATGAAAGGGTATGTAAGGATGCAACTTGAATTATAATTTCTGCTTTCTGGAATTGAGTGTTTCTCCAGTCAGCTTGATGTTTCAGCTCTTTTGAGTTAGTAAGGTTCCTTGCTATAAGCAATATTTCATCTTGAATATTTAAATTATTTAGTAATACTGGGTCAGACTTTACCTTAATAGTTGCTGATTGTTATTACTGTTAATTCTTTTGTTCCTAGATTATTTTTCCTTGAAAGCCTGTTGAAAGTCCTCTTCCTTCCACAAGTCATTCCTCTCCCTCTTTTATATGTGGTCGTACCACATTAGTCTCCCCTTGAAGCTTTCAAGAGTAGGTTTGCTTTCAGAGCAAGAGCCCATCTCACAGGACTGTTAGACCTGTCTGCCCCTTCTCCAAATTCCAGGACCCTGGCGCACATCTGAGTGGCCCCATGTCCATGGCTGTTCAGTGACAGTGAGAGGACACTGGAATGAGTCATGGCTGTTGCCAGTTTCCATGCTGTGCTGAGGGAGGTGGACTTGAGGTAATGAGAGAAGCACTTACTGTAAAGTGTAACTTGTTTGCTTTGGTCTCCCTGGTGTGCCTTAAAAGGAACGGGATGCTCTGTGCTGCAAGCTAAGTGTACCAGGCTCTGAGAAACCCACGTAGTAGTATTGGGCACTGCTTCACAGTTAGTAACTCTGCCCTGCTTAAGCTGTTGGAGTTCCCTCTTCGTTCTGGGAATGGGGAACTAATCCCATTCTGGTATTCGTTCTCTTAACGTATCTGAGATTAGTCATATCTGGGGTGCACACATCACCCCAGAAAGGAAAGAAACAAGCAAAGAATTAATGCTTTTTTTTTTTGTTGTTGTTTATTTCTTCCTTTCTACCTCCTAACCAAAATACTCCCTTTGCTGGTTCTAATAAGTAGGGGTGGGTTTATCCCTCCCTCACACAAGACAGTTTTCTTGTTACCCTGTAAGTATCTGCTTCTGTTGCTATTAGTCACCTCTCTAATGCCTTGTCAAAGGCAAGGTGCAATAAATGCAGCTAAACAGTAGATAGCCGTGCTCTGAACCAACTTTTTTGGCCCTTCCATTTATCAAGTTTCCTATATAGTCTTATGAGCAAATCACCTTGAGGAAAAATATCTGATGCCACTCAAGCCTTACTTCTGACTGCTAAAGCGGTATTTGCTAGGTTTGATGGCTGGTTTGGCTCTTGTGTTTCTGTAGTCAGTCTGATGGAAGAGTATAACATCAATGCCTGTGCTCTCTTGGGTTTGTTGTGGGGGTTCCTGTACAGGTGCTGCAAGTAGTCTGCAATTTCCGTGGTGAGGGGATGTCTCCAGTTTGCATGTAGACTAAGGAAGTGAATCTTGCTCACTTCTCCATAGTGTACTGTGGGCAGTCACCTTTTGTTCACACTGAAAAGTGTTCACCATGATAGAGGAAGGAACATGTTTATATGGAAGCAATGCTGGATAATGGTGCCTGTGCAGGTAGGCTCCTAGTTATGTGGTATGGATCTGCTACAAGGCACCAAAAATTCCTTATGGTGATCTGTGTTTCTTTGAGGAAAGATAAGCAATATTTGTTTGAATTTTGGCTTGATGCATGAGAAGATACCTGGTCTGCAAAAGACTGACCAGATGCATATCTGTCTCATCACTGGTTCTTGTTATAATAGCAGTCAGGATAGGATTTACCTCTGTAAAATATTTCTTGGCAAACTGGGTATGGTTGATTTGTGTCCAATTACAGTTGCCATTAAGCACTAGAACTTTGAGAAACAGTACAGCTCAGCTGCTTTTCTCTAAGCAGAATTAGCTACCTGTAGCAATTGGGTTGCTTTACAAAAAGTGGGAGCAGGCTGAATCAGCTGGTGAATTTGGCACTGCTGAAAGAAGATGCATTTGAGATCTGAAAACCTAATTGTGAAGACTTTAATCTCTCTTGACGCTTTATGTAACAGCACACCATGTGATCGCAGGATCTGTAGTGTCGTCACCCTTCGCCCTTCTTGTTTTTGTTGATCATGACCAACCACTATTAAACTCGTCAAGCTTTGAATAGAAACAAGTGGGTAATCTTTAACGGGTGAGGCTTTGTGATTCTTGAATGTGCTGCAGAGTTCAGGACCCGTGGTTAAGAGTGGAATGCTAATGCTAATCTCACTGCTGCCGAGGACCGAGAGGTATTTTTTCCTACCCTCATCTCAGGGTATCGAATCAGCGGGCACTAAATAGATACATCAATGAAAGTGAGACTTCTCCAGAAACAAAGCTCTGACCGAATAGCCATGAAAGTGTTATTCTTGGAACTGGAGCAACATCTAAAGAGGTATTTATAAGGGTTTTAGATGTTTGATTTACTTGCCTTCTTTTTTTTAATGGTTTCTTAAACTATTTTGTTTGAGCAAGTCCTTAAAAATTCTTCTCCTAAACCAAGGTGCTTGGCACTTGTTAAAGCTATTTCAAACTGTTTCAAGCTGGGAGTATCGTACTTGTTGAGAGTACTGTGTCATATGGAGTGGTTTACTTATTCAGTGAAAAAACTTCATGTCTTGCTACAACATTTAATCCATTACAGTACTTTTCTTTTTTCACTAAGATGCTACTCCTAATTTTTGAAGTCTGAGGTGACATAATGCTAAGCAAAAGAAGAGGATTTTAACATGGATTGAAACTTATCAGACAAGTCAGTATTCATTCAGATATTTTTCCTACATAATATACACTCTCTTCTGTCTTGTCAGGTGCATAAAGAGAACCTTGGTCAATCAGTCTTGCTAAATGTTGGTAGAGGCATTGAAATATACCTTAGTCTTTTACGAGTTACATTTATTAACCTCCTTTTTCATATAAACAATGAAATACAAAACGTGTGGGTTTGAGCTGGTTCCTTTCTAGTGTTACAAAGAAATACTGAGTAGCTCAGTGAAGGGGAAGAATTATTTTACTGAGTTAAAATATATGACAGTGAGGGGAAAAATGCCCTGACTTTTCATGTTGCAGAGTTGCTGTTTTTCTTTGCTATAAAGGCAAATACTCTTCTGTGGGAGGAGCAAGAATGTGTTCTGCATAACTTCTGATCTCTGGACTGGTGCTTTTGTTATGCCACACCCTTCAAATCCCAAAACCTTGCTCATACATGATAAGTTCTGACAAATACCAGTTAATACATTCCACTTAGTAGTCTTGTCATACTGTATTTGTGGTAATGCCTGTGGAGGATAGCTTTCTTCTCTGAATGGTACCTCTTCAAAGAATATGAACTTACATGTTGAAAAGCTTTAAAAATGTAAAACCCCTGGGTTTTAATTTCTGAAAACATGCTTGAACTTTCAAATGAATGTTAAAATTTGCACTAATTCATCTGAATGCCTGAGGAACCAGTGTAGTGGAAACCTTTTATAATAGTAGTTGAAATATAATGGCAAAAGGTATGTTATGCTTGAGCAGTGTGTGTATACAGCAATGACCTGTGTCATTCTGTATTACCGAACAAGCAAGGTAATATTGAGATTGTTTCTTACCACAAACCAGTGGGTTCTACAAAATGTATAATGAAAAAAGTGTGATGGAGTAGATATGTAATTTTCTTTAACCTTTCTGCATTATGAAGAGGTTTTGCTGTAGCGGATTTTTACTAATACACATAGCAGTGTGTTGTAGCACGTCTAGTCATAAACCACAATCTGCATCTGTTTGCATTATGCAGAAAACCGGGGTGATTTCTCCTGTATTCCTACTCAGTAACCTGCTTCCTGTTTACTTCTCATTTACTTTGATTTTCTTCTAGTTTCTCTTGCAGTGGTGCTGGTTTTCTCCTAGTTGTTTTTCTGTGAATTAAGGCTGACTGTCATGTCACCATACGTTGCATACAAAGAACAAACTTTGACCTCTCTTGCAGCTATTCTTGGCTAGTTGCATGTGGTTGTATTTTCTTTCCTGAACTGACTCTAATGAATGCGTAGGCCAAATCCACTGAAGCATTTGGCTGTCTCTGGGTTAGACACAAAATCTCTTTTGAGAGAGCATGCAGTTGTGTGCAGCGTTCTGAAGGAAGTAAGAGTGATTCCCAGGTCAGGTGTCTGACTTAAATCTGTCAGGATACTAACACAGTTGGTGGATCTTTTCCCACTTGCAGCTTTGGTCAAGGGCAGTTGATAGCACACTGAAAAGAGCTATTTCTCTTAATAAAATATAGCACTTTATAGTTTTTCCATTTCAAGTTTGGCTGCCAGAACGAAGTCCAAGATCTAGAGTTTAGGCTCTGGAGCTCTGCCAGGGTGCTTTGGAAAAGTGATCCCTAATGCTTTGTCCTATGGGGAGCTGTCTAGCACAAGGCAGCTGGAAATGGTGATCATATAGGTGTCCAGGAGCATATATTTCTCTCATAGGGTGGACCACAGGGAGGTGGCTGTGTCTGCTTGAGACCTGGTGTGTATCAGCGCCTCTCCATATTCCTGCTGAATATCCAGTTTTATGGCAACATCCTTATTTCTTTTTGAAACTTACTTGGAAACGCAGGAGATGTGAGCCTGGAGTGGAAAAAGAAATCGAGTCAGAAGGTGCTTGGTTATGGCATCAGTTGGAAGAAGACAGTACTGGGTGCATGTGCCAGCTCTTGGGGTGGCTAAGGTGGCCTGTACTTAGTTAAAATATGTGAACAATACTGAAGGCAGGGACAAAAAACTGTCTTGTGATATTATATCTAGGTCATCCCTATCTAAACTTAAGTAACTTCAGTTTGTTTAAAGTATACCTTAGTGAAGGGCACCCAGTCTCTACCTGAATAGAAAACACACCATATTTGAGCTAGTTCTTCTTACTGTTTTTAAAAGGCTTTAGTTCATCATTAGGCAAATACTAAATAAAGCTAACTCTAATACAAACAAATGAAACAAAATCTGTCAGCCCTGACACCTGATATTTTCCCATTTAAAGGTATTTTTTTACTCAAGTCATGTTTCAGTGCTTCCAAGGATTTCAGAGATTCTGTCAAGTACCTTGACATCATTCAGTCTATCAGTGTCCAAGTGAATTCCCCCATCCCCAATCTCTGAATCGGTTCAGTGGTTCTTTTCTACCCGGTTGGTTTTATCAGCAGCTTGTTTTAAAGTGCTGAGTCCTTCACAAATAGGGCTGAAAAACTGGTTTGGGCAAACTAATTAAAGGCAGGAGCCTATCTGAATTGCAGCAGTGCTACCTGTGACTCAAACATTCACTTACAAATATTTTTGTTTATAGCTGTCATGATTGCTTGTACTTGAACTGCTGATTGATGTTGCTATCTGCCTGCCCAGGGCCTCTAGCAATTAGCAGTAGTAGCTGGGAAGAGACAGTGAGGAATTCCCCTGTTCTGTACCTCCTGTAGGAGCAGGCAATGCCTTCCTTGATGGGTGATTTTCAGAAGAGGTGATTTGTTCTCTGTGCTAGATGGGACTGGCAACAGTGATTCCCTGGCTCCACTGGAGGAACTGCAAGGGGGACTTTCGATCCTGTCTTGCCTGCAGCAGGGGTTTTCTCCCCTCCTCCTCACTTGACAGCAGCATGGCAGCTCATGGTGTTGATGCTGAAGAGTGGTCGCTGGGCATCTGGGTAAACACCCTATGTGCGAATAAGGAAATGGATCTGAGATATGTTTTTGACTCTCATGTGTTACTAAGTAGGTTACTCATCTCAGACTTGTGACACTGGAGTTGGTTTGGGTTTCTTTTTGGGGGGGGGTTGTTTTGAGTTGTTTTTTTTTTTAGCCACAAAGGTTCAAGGAGTCATCTTAATGACAGATGTTTTGGAGGATGAGGTAATTGTTTTCAAGAAGTGTTAGGTGCCTGACACAGCGTATACATGAGATCAGACCTTTTTTTATATAAAAGACTCTTGGAACAGTTAATGAAACCTGGTTTAGGCAGATATCCACCAGAAAACAGCCATCAGCAGTATTAGGGAGTGGACAGGACTGCTTCATAAACAGAATGCCACTCATAAATTTGACCACCTAGATACTGGGTAAGTATGAAATAATAATGTTTCCTTTGCACGTTGTGCATTAAAAGATTAAGTTTATATGTTCTGCTGTTTGCAGAATGCCTGGCTCAAGGATGCCTAAATGTCAGTGATGTCTGCCCCGTGTAGCCACCAGGGAGCTGGCAGTCTCAAGGTCTCTATAGGCCAGAAGAGGAAGCTCTGTGTGGAGCATGAGGGCTTCCTGCTGCCTGGGGTTCCTTTAGAGGAGCAGTAGGGTACTGAGCAATGCTGAATCCCACTTGAAGGAGAACTAGGACTTCATGATAGGTGTGCCTTCTGTAGGTGATGTAGACCTGTGCTAGCCATTTGCAGTCTCTGGCCCAGAAGGTGCTCCAGGGACACATTCAGAATATGCTGAGGTGGCTCACATCTGTGTTCTAACTGTTCTCTTCGGTTTGCAGTGTGGCAGGATTGCAGGAAGAAGGTGTTGTGCTACACTGGGCACTACCTCTCTAAAGCCATAAGGCACAGTCAGGTCAGATTAAAACTTCTATTTATCTGTGTCAAGGTAATGTTAGTAATTTTTAAGCATACCTCATTTCACAGTATTAGGTAGTTTCCCAGGTTCTTTTTATTCTGTTTCAAACCAGTATTGCTCTACAATTCCTTCCTTCAGCATGAGAGTGTGAACACTTTGTGTGGAGATAATACTGTAGTGATTTCTGCATTTGTGAGTCAGCAGGATTTGTGTCTCTTAAGTCACTGACTCTATCTCTGGATTAAGAAGCCTAGTAGCACCTTCCTACTTCAGAGTCTAGCTATACCTGCTTCTCAGTGTTGTACTGAGTTGAATCTGATGTATGCTCGTGTTTTCTCTCATATCCTCAAGGAAGTGAAGGGGATGCACAGGCTGGGCAGGAAGTGGTCCAGCAAATGCCCAATTTGATGACTGATAAAGGGAAGCAAGACTTTGGGATACACTGTGCAATAAATCTGGTAAATCAGATCACATTCTGAAGGGGTTTCTGGAAATTACCCCATACTTCCTGAGTAACTGGAGGTGATTTCTCTAATTCCTATAAATGCAAGCTTCCGTTCAAAATAGCATGACTTTAAATACATTGGAGTGAATTCAGCCTATTAAAGTACACTTCTGCTTGGATGGGACAACAGGTCTTGAATTTTCTCTCAATTTTTTAGGAAGTCACCAAATGATAATAAGCCGTGAGTTGAAGCACAACTGCTGTGGTGTGTTTGACCACTTAGAAGTTAGGAAATAGGGTATTACAGATTTGTGTAATATGCACGCATTAGAGTCAGGGGAGTTAATCTACGAGTCATTCATCTACTTATTTATTGATACTGCTAATACCTTTGAAGTCATTTGCCAGTAATTGCAAAGAGACTGAAATTGTAGGAGTTTCAGTGGATAACTGGGTAGAGCGAGGCCTTAAGTGTATTTGCGGAGGAAGGAAAGTGGCACTGAACTCTCATCTTACTGTCTCTTTTCTACTACAGTTGTAAAGTAGCTGTGGTTTTGGGAGGTTCTTATTTAACAGAATGGCCTTAAAAATGGCTCTGCACAACAGGG
Source organism: Forpus xanthops (assembly GCA_032466535.1). Lineage (NCBI taxonomy): Eukaryota > Metazoa > Chordata > Aves > Psittaciformes > Psittacidae > Forpus > Forpus xanthops. Next base: position 12,719 of record JASSUY010028311.1, on the reverse strand, counting down.
TAGTAGTGAGTGATCTGCTGTGTCAGAAGCTGAGCAGTAGTGGATCTTCATCCTCATTCATGCCGGATTGGATTCCACTTCCCAGGTGCTCTGTTCACATGCTGTGGTTTTACCTTACCTTTTGTTTCTGTACTTTTTCCTTTGATCATCGTTGACTGACTTTACTATTTTCTCAAAACGCTGGAGTAAGGAACTTCATTCAAAACTTCCTGAAGACCATATGACAACGTTGGTTAATTGCGGAGATTTTGGCTTTGTTCCTAGCAACTCTGAGTTGGCTTCTAGTGTGATACACTTCTGTGGGAAACACAGGCTTAATTTCAAGTGTAGTATCAAAAAGTGGCTGTCAAAGGGAAAATGATATTCCATGAGAAGTGTAGGCCAGCTGTTACACCATATAAATGATTTCTTAGTAAGTGTGGCTAAATTACTAACTGATCCAAGATTTTCAAGTATAGTTTCAAGGGGAACAATTAGAAAAAGGGGAGGAGGTGGGAAAAGAGAAAAGAAAGGATTAAGTAGTTAAAGTGTAGGCTTTGCAGGGGGCTGGAGACAGGGGAAGTGGAGAGATGTACAGTCCTCCACCTCCCACTTCTGCAGTCAGCACTGGTCAGTAAGACAGTATTCCCATTTTATGTGACTTGGTGTAACTTTCCTGCAGCCTTAAGGAAATAAAAGATATTAAAAGTTAAAAAAAAAAAACACCACAGTCAAAGATGACCTTTCTCAGTTCCAGGTTAAGCTGGGTGTTTTTTTAATTTGATGACTGAATCCCACTGTGTGTCATCAAGGCAGGGTGGGGTGCATGGGTGTCAGCCATTGTCCCAGAGACCCTCCTCCTGGGTCAGAGATGCTGTTTAATATAGAGAACTTCAGCTCTCCAAACATGTCAGTGTGCCAAACCACTTCCTGTATTTGCTGTGTCTCTTTTGTTATGTTAGGTGCAACTTGAAATGCTCCAGTGACTTTCTTTCCTCCCCTCTTCATTTTTGGAGTATGTGGTTGAAAAGTCTGTTGTACAGTTAGAACAAGTGGGATTAAATGCTGGTGTGATTTTTACCTCGATGTGTTCTTCTTGGTTTTAAGAAAAGCATTGCATGTGAAAGCTACGCTTAAGACCAGGGAACTCTATTTAGGAGTTAAATCTAAAATTATTTAAACCAAATTTCACATAAAGGAAGAATTGCTTTCAGCTCCATGCTACGGGTAGTGAAATTTAGATTGTAACATTTTATTCCTTTTCTACATATGCTGCTTTATGGCACTAAACGTTTCTTTTCTCCCCTTCCATCCTGGGGACAGTGCCAGCATGCAGAGTGACGTTGTGGGCAGCTTTCTGGAGGAAAGAAAATCAATTCCTGGCTCAGATGTCTCACTTAAAACTTTCAGGATGCTAACACGGTTGGTGGATCTTCTTCCACTTGCAGACCTTGGTCAAGGGCAGTTTATGGGATACTGAGGAGGGCTTTCACTTCCAATAATGTTAAATTTTTCACTCACTTTAAGCTTGGATATGATATTAGCAATGCCTTTGATTTCCAAACTAGATGTCATTGCAAATTTATAGCTCCTTAAATTTAGGTGGTGTAGCATCTGGACACAGTTTTAGGTTTTCAGTTAAGATAGACCTCACCTGACTCTGAGGAGACTTTGAAAGTTGATGAATGTGCACACAACAGGGTACTGCATCCCAGCTGCATTGCTAGATGGTCAGCTGTGGATAGTCTCAGGACAGAGGTGTCGCATTCCCCTCTCCAATTATCAAAACAGCTGTAAAATGTCTCATGCTTGCTTGCAGAGTTCTCTTTGGTAGAGAATGGGTGATCTCTGTCTGTATTGAGGGACTTGATGTTACATAACCCTTAAGTTTTATTCTGTTAACATTAAAACTGGTAGAATCATTATAAATCTCATTAAACTGTTTTTAATGGGGTTGACTTAGAAATCACTTGCCTGTAAAAGAGAGAGTATATCCTCAGAGGAGCTAGTGAGAACTGCTCCATGTTTGTCTTTTGATCTTACATGGTTATCTTCTTGCTTTAAAATGCAGCCTTCTGTCTTCTGTGCAGAACGCACAGCGTGATGCTCCTGCGTATGCCTTGTGATCAGAGATACTGTCAGGTTATTTCCAGAGCCCCAGTAGGGTGTATGTATTCTTTCCACTGAATGTTTGTTTAGTTATGCTTGTACATCTGGAAAAAAAAAACTAAACACATTTACAAATATAGCTCTTCATTTCACTAGCATCTTCTATAGCTTTCCCTTTACCTGCTTTTCATGGAACTAAACCCCAATTCCTAGCAGAGCGAATTATAGATGCAAATAACTTCACTGTGGGGGAGGAAAAACGCACATTTAGGGGAAACTCAGAGTAATATCTGGTAGCGAGAGGTTCATCAATTTAGCAGAGGTATGTAAATTGAAACCTGCAAAATTCAAACTGGAAATGAAATACGTGTTAGCATTTGGAGCTGAGCAATAAGTTCTCAGTTATTCCTTTAGATCAAGACCCCAGCTACAGGTCTGGTGCTGGAAAAGGAAGTTGGCTGAAATTCTGTGGTCATTATTTAGACTATCTGAATGTGACTTTTCAGCCCTTAATCTATAAAAACCAAAATTATTATTACTTACTGTGGGGAAAAAACATTCATTGGCAGTTTCTCCAGCCTATCTTGTACCTTTACTGAAGTAAAGAAATTAAAACCTGTTGAAATAAATAATCCTTTAGTCCTTGATGTCAGCTGCAGCTAGTTTCCTCTTCAGGTTGTTAGTTTGAGCAGTTTTGCATGAGTTTGATACTGGGGGGAGACATTGCTGTCAACACACAAACAGCTTTACATTTATTAATTTTAAGGCATTTTTAGATGCCAAGTGAAATGTAAAGTCAGATGTCATGTACGATCTTAATTAGTGTAATCTTGAGTAAATAACAGATGATTATCTGTTAACCTCTTAATTACTCTTATTTCGTAGTTGAAATCTGCAGTTAGGAGTTCACAGGATCTGAGCATGTGTAGTGTCAGATGAAACCGTGCTGTGACAGAAATTGCCATTTCTGGTACAGCTTCTGGTGTGGTCTCTTTGCAACGTGGTCAAAAGATGATACGTATTTTAAGTTCAGGAGGTACTTGTCTAGGGTTTTTAATGCTGACATCTAAAGGGCACATACATTGACAAGGCACTTGAAAGATTATTTTTTAAGTGAAATAATTTAGCAGGCGCACAGAAGTGTGCCAGTCCAGACTTGAGTAGAGACAAAATGATTCCGTGCTGCAGCTTACCTCATTATGTGCTTAAGATAAAAGGCACTTTTTCCAAGTGCTTAACATAATTAAATTGAGACAAGAGGAAAATATCTAGTGGGAGAAACTGTTTAAGAGCTGAAGCACTACAAAAGGTGAAGCCTTCTAAGAAGTCTTTGGCTTCAGCAGTTGATCTATGTGAAGATCAAAGATGATGGTGGACTGCTTGTTCAGTATGTTGTATCCTGTGCCTTGCTGTTTCTCACTAGTGCATCTTGAGTCTTTACTACTTCATGCAGTTTGTGAACACCTGAGGTGCTCTATAGATGTGTGTGATTTGGGGATTCTCAACCGATGTCCCTCATCTCCTGTCCAGGGCTGACAGGGGTATGAATCGGTCCAGGGTAGTGCAGAGCCAGAAGGCTTTTACAGAAGTGAGGAATTCTGCAGTCTTTCTCACCTCTTCTACCAGGAATGCAAAACTGTAAGCTTTTGCAGGAGTCTAATATCGTGTAGTACCTGTTAATGAGGTGTTAAAAGAGATGGTTAGAAGGTTTTGAGTAACACAGTAGTCATCCTGAGCCCCTTTTAGCACTGTGAGGGGCTAGATGTAATCTGTGTGAAGTGCTTGTGGAATGTCTTGGTGGAGGAGGCAGGAGGGAAGACAAATCGATGAGCAAGCAAGGGGAAAGGGACTTTGGATGGTTATTTTCTTTTATTTTCCATAGATTGTTTGATTTCACAAATAATATATATTTTTAAAAGCAACAGCAAACCCCACACCTTTAAATGTGGAGTTCAGTCTCTGTCCTCATCAGGCAGAGGATGGAATATGGAGGTGAGAACACCAGAGATTAGTGGGGCTTCCCCACCCAGTTTTAGGGACGAAAAACATGGTGCTTATTTGCTAGATTGGAAAGCTCAGAGCTTTCTCAGCCATAAAGGGACACTTTTGGTTTGCTTTTTTTATGGGGTGGGCATAGCAGCATGCACATTAACATGCAGTCCTACTTACGCAGCTGACAGCTTTCTGTTGAATCACAGCTCTGCTTGTAGGCATCTAAAAATAAATGCAGGAATTTGCTGAAAGCTCACTGAAGCTAATGGAAGATGGTTAGAGAGTTTAGTGGGAATTCGATTTAGGATGATACCTGTATCTCTTAATGAAGATACATGAATATAGATTAAAGAGGGCAGTGCTATTTACTGTTAATTTTGCCTGAGAAGCATACCATTTTTGTCATAAGTGGAATGATGGCATTTAATAATTACCAGTCGTTATGGCAGCAGCAACAGTCATCTTGGAATGCATCCATGACTTTATTTTTACATGTACCGATGAAAATACATACAAGTATCTGTCCTGCAACAGCAGAGCAGGCGTTCCAGCACCTGTCAGGCATGTGAGTGTGCTATCTTCAAGGGAGTTACTTTATAAGGACTTGATTTACAAGGATAGGACTTGATTTTCACACCTACTCTGCCCTGTTCGAAGAGCTTCAGGGGATGGAGATTGCCCCTGAGCTTCTGTCCAGCTGCAGTTTTAATTTTTCTGAGCAACTGCCACGGGGAGGAGTCATTTGAGACATTGCAAATTTTCCAGCCCAACCCTTTGGAAAACATTAATACAGATCAAGTCTAGGGCAAGAGTTGATATAGATTCCAGTACAGATGATGTGCTTTTGGAGCTGTTTTAACAGCTTAGTGACTGAATACAGCAGCTTATTCTCAATATCTGGAAGGAGGATGGAGTGAGGAGGTGGCTGATCTGTTCTCCGTAGTAACAAGTGATAGGACAAGAGGTAATATCCTCAAGCTGTGTCAAGGGGAGGTTTAGATTGGATATTGGGAACAATTTCTTCGCTGAGAGAGTGCTCAGGCATTGGAACAGGCTGCCCAGGGCAGTGGTAGTGTCCCTGGAAGTGTTCACAAACCCTGTAGATGAGATCCTTAATGACATGGCTTGGTGGTGGACTTGACAGTGCTGGGGTAACGGTTGGATTTTATGGTCTTAAAGGTCGTTTCCAACCTGATTCTGTAGGTACCATTGTGTGTATTAAGTAACCCCTGCAAATAAAGGGGTTAGTTGAAGTACATGGTTGTGGGTGTTGGTCTGTTGGGAGGCAGGAAGCTGGAGCCTAATGTGTATAGTTTAATGTATTGCTTCTAGTTTACTTGCTATTAAGTTCTCAAGTCAATGCAGGCAAGGATTTTGTTTTAAAAACTGGCGTTAATTTTCAGCATGTGAGGTGCTGTCCTGTGCAGCTTCCCCAGGTACCGTTATGCCAAGGATGAGAGCTGTGCCCTTGTGGGATGTGCATTGTGTGTATTGCGCAGCAGGAAAGCAGCTGGGAGGAGCTCAGTTCTTAAATGTGACCTCTCCTGTGAGTAGGATTAGTTCGTACTACTCTGCTGGCATTACTGAATGAAGGAATAGTAGGCTAGGACAACATAAATAAACTAAGAAGGATGATGCAGATACGCAAATGGTAAATTTAGCTTTAAGATGATTATCCTGTGCCTCCTGGCTTTCCTGCTTTGCTGGGAGCAGCACCTGTGACTTGTCTGCCGCCGGTAGTTCTGAAAAAGCTTGATATAGAGAACAAAGTTGGGTTTTCTTTATTTTTGTGCTGTTGTGTAATGCCTCATAAAGTGCAGATCTAGAAATAGTCTTCTTTCTTGTGACAGTGTTTTGTGCTGGTCTAATTCAGCCCTGGGTTGTATCCTAACCTGTTACTGGTAGGGAGGATTGCTGGGATAGGCTGTGACCGTAGTGTGTATGTTCAGGACATGGGAGAGTGTACATCTATTGAGAAATACACCACAGCTGGGTGGCAGAAGTATGCTTCCTAAATTCTGTCATAGGGTACAATCTGAAGTAAGTGAATAGGCCTTTTCCCTGTTGTTGTAGAAGAATATCAGCTGGATTATTAGAAATCTGTAGGTTTGTGCAGTGTGCCCTGTTTGTGGATGAGCTGATAGATGAATGTTTTTTTTCATAGATGATTCTACGGCCTAACAAGGCCCATGTAAAAGATAAAGAGGGACTCCTGCTGCTGCTTGATCAGCTCTGTAGTTCAGAGCAGTTACACCGCGCCTCAGTGTGCGCATCCGTGTGCTCCTCCCGCTGTTGCCGCTGTGTTTGTTCCGCGGGGCTGCCATTTGCGGTGCCAGGGGCCGGTGTGCCGTGTCTCCCGGCAGCCGGCACCAATAGGTGGCGGTGTCGGCGCGGCGACGAGCGGCCCCTCGGCGGCGCGGTCCGCGCTCCCGGTGGCGGCGGTTGGCAGCCCGCCTGGCCGCGCTGGGCTTCCCCGGCGCTCCGAGCCCCTCTCCGGGGGTGGCTGTGTTATATCTCCTAATCCCTGCTCCGTCCCCGCGGGCGGAGATCGGCTCGGTGAGCGC